>LTAE01000641.1:7510-60580 GCA_001647135.1 Pontederia paniculata
TGCTAAAAAAAGGAAAGAAAAAAAAAAAAAAAAAGAAAAGAATCACAGTTCATGCCCTGAACAATTCACCAAATTTGGCATCACAGTTCCAGATGTTGAGAGCCTAATTGCCCAAACAAAATGGCCATGTCCATGCCCTGTATCATGGTTGGCATTGCAGTCTCGTAAGGACATTCTTCTGAGAAGCCCATCTTTCCAGATTTCTTCACTTTTCTGATGCAGCGTTTCAGCTTCTCATGGCACTGCACATTCATCACACCTGAACAAGTTCTTCACATGGTCAGGTCAGAATATAAAAGCAAATGCAAAGGTAGAACCAGAATTGAATCCAATATGAGTTCTTTAGATCTAAAACTGATGAAAACGCTCAAAGAGATTTGAAATTTCTGAAGGAACCAATACAAAAGCAGTTAATTTGCATGCATTTGTTCTCCTTTCGCATTGTATGAAAACAAGATGAAAAATAGTTACTTTTTTTCTCAACACACTCGTCATGAGCCTTGCAGCAGGCGTCCAGTTCATCGCAGGGTTGCTCTCCGGGGCAACCCGACCATCCCACGCCACAATACTTCCCGTATCGGATCCCGAAATCTGACGAAATTTTTAACCAGAGAAAAAAAAGAGGTAAAAGTCTGTTCATCTCCTGAACCATCAAACAATTCATTCTGATCCAAAAAGGTAGATCGAAACTTTGCTGCATGAACAAAGAAAAGAAGAGACGGCGACGGATCAAAGATTTACTTACTGTCGCAGTTCATCGCGACGCATCGTCTGCTGCATGCCTAAGGAACCAGAAAGTGGAAGGCAGAAGGATCAGTAACAGAGGGAGAAGAAAACAATGAATTAGGCTTTGATGTCTGAGGAGATCGAGACCTCCGGAGCATCGCCGGCGCCGGCGCCGGCGTTGACGAAGGCTAAAAGGAGGACGAGGAGGGCGGCGAGGAGACGTGTCGGCTCGATCCGGACGGCCATCGTCCGTTGCGGTCCTCCCCGACGGCTAATGGATGGTACGCGGCCGTGGTGGGGATGCAGTCACCGCTTCCGTTCACGGACCCACTTGTCGTCGGCCACTATTCGAACTTGGATTGTGTAATTGTTGATTCTCCGGTGCGTTCACCGCCGCGAGCTATTGAATTGGGTTGGAGGGTGCCCGAGTTCCCACAACCACGAAAACAATTTTAATATTTTTGTAAGGATGCGCTTGATCGATAAAATATAATATTTTTATTTTTGTAATGACAATAGTTTTGTGGAATGTGGTTCTATAAAATTAGATTTTTTAAAATTATAGTATTAATACATTTGATTCGAGATCTAAATTTATTCATAATAAATTTAATTTATAATTTATGTGAAAAAGATGAAAGATTAGAGAATGAGAATTATGTGAGAGAAAGTGATAAAAAAGAAAAATTAGAGGAAGAAAAAAATTAGTATATTAAGGAGAGAGAAAGTGAAGATATATATTAGATTAAAAAATAAACTTGACGTGGAAGAAAGAGACGAAAATAAAGAGAGAAAATATAAAATTGGAGGAAAGAGCAAATGAGGATAATACAGAAAGGTGGAAAAAGAAACATGTGAGATAAAATGAGCTTAGAGGAGAGAGTAAATTATTGTAATATTAAATGAAAGAGAAGAAGATTATATGAGAAAAAAAATGATATATTAGAGTAGAGAAAAAAGTGATATATTAGAAGAGGAGAAATGAAAAATAATAATAATAATGAGAGAGAAAATTATGATATTAAATGAAAGTGGGAAAAAGTTTTAGAAAAGAGAAAGTATATAAGAAAAGAAAAAAAACGGAGGAAAGATGAAGTTATAAAATTATATTATAGGAGAGAAAAAAAAGATATTAGAGGAGAGAAAAAAATATAAAAAATGGAGGAAAGAGAAAGTTACAAGATTATAATTATTAGATTATAAGGAGAAAGAAAGTGAAATATTATAAGAGAGTACATTAGAGAGAAAATGAAAAGAGAGAAAATAAAAGATAGAAAATGAAAAGAGAGAAAATAAAAGATTAAAGGATAGAGAAAATATGATATTATATATGATAATGAGAAAATTGGAGGATATAGTAAATTATGAGATTATATTATAGGAGAAAGAAAATGAGATATTACATGAGAAAAAAAAATAGAGAAAGTGAGTTATTAGGGAGAAAATTAATTAATATATGAGAGAGAAAATTATAAGGTTGAATAAAAGAAAACTAAAGAAAAGAGAAATTTATAATATTAGATAAAAAAAGAGAAAATTATAGATAAGAAAATATTGATATTAGAAGAGTGAGAAAGTGAGGAGTTGTTAAAATTTATAAAAAAAAGTAAAATTTTAATTTGTGATGCATAGTAATCTAAAATATTATCACACTGTTTAGAAAGATTTTTTTTTTCATTTGATGAAATCTCCTTCTAAAGGAAATGTATGATTTCTAAATACATTATTAAGTTAATCAAATCAACTAGAAGTATAACATTTCTATACATATTTCAAAAAGAATTACAAAAATAATGCCAATCAAATGCATCATAATTCTAAAAGTTCACGGTCGGATTTGACCAAACTCAATTCTAAATATGATATAATTTGATTAATTTGATCAGATTGAATTATATCGCGTTGATACTAGAGATGAAAATTCGTGCGTGTTCGTGTCGTGCTCGCGCCAGTCAACTCGTGTTTGACCGTGTTCGTGCTCGTGCTCGTGTCGTGCTAAAAGAATTCGTGTCGTGCTAAAATTAGCATCCGACCGGCCCGGCCCGCTTCGAATTCGTTCGTGCCGATCGTGCCGTGCCGTGCTAGATCGGATCGGACCGGGCCACTATTATTTTATTTTATTTTTTGAATTTTTAATTATATTTTAATAAATTTCAATTTTATATATAATAAAGTTTATACTTTATATCATATAATATATTATTTTAATATAATTGTATTGTAAATATATAAATTAGCAATTAAATAATAGCATATAATATTATTATATTATTAAATTTAATATATATTATATAAGAAGATGCATTAACATATATTTATTATATAGGTTAAATACCCGGCCCAGCCCGAGCACGGCCCTGGAGACCGTGCCGGACCGGGCCGGCACAGCAAAACAGCGTGCCGGCACCGGGCCGGGCCAGCCGGCCCGGCCCGGTGTCCATCTCTAGTTGATACTTAAATAAGTTATCAAATCTGATCTTCATTAGGTCGAGTTAAATCAAATCGATTAATTTTCATAGGAGATACAGACAAGATTCAGCATTTCGAACCCTTAAAGGATCGCTCGACATAAAAAAAAAACATTTCAAAATTAAAGATTGTTAATTCATAAATGTTCTAAAATATTTAATCCAATAAGACTATTATATTTTTGGATAGAGCAAGAACTTTATAGTCTCATAATTTTGAGTGTTCCTGCAATAAACGATGAGTGGGTGTTGGATAAAAAATTATTAAGAATAAGTGTTTGTTGTTTGATGTGTCTCTAATCCAAACGGGACTTAAGTAGTGAGGTGATTATCATACATCTTAGAACCAAATGACGAGATATTTGATGCATCATACTTAAATAGTATACAACACTCCATTAAAAATATATATATATATATATATATATTTCATAATTAATCATTAATTAGCAAAAAAAATACTAAATAATTAACTAAGAATAATTTTCATCAATTACCTTTTAACTTTACCATCGGTTCAAGTACATCCTTTTGATTTATAACAAAAATGCCCCCTAATTTTAAGATTGTAATTAAACTAATCCTTTATCTATTATAGGTAGTCATTTATGCTACTATTTATATCATCTCACCTTTTTGATATTTAATATATATATATATATATATATACATATATATTAATGTCATATTATAATATGCTAGTTCTAAGTAGGCGTGCAATACATGTTTGAAACTAATTTAATTATTATACAATTGAATTCGATAAAAAAATAGTTTAAATTTTAAATTGTATAACTCAGGTCAATAAAAAGATCAAATTTAATTCAATCCAAATAAACTTTCAATTAAGATAACTTTTATTTTTATTTTCATATTTGAACTTCAAAATTCATATGAAAAAACGTTCAAGGATAAAAAAGAAGGCAAAATAATTATTATATTAAATTAAATGGATGATAATAAGTATATTATGCATAAACATATGTTATAAATAAAACACTTAATTTTTAAACCATCCATATAAGTATATTAATAGTTAAACATATTTAATTTTAACAAAATTATGTTTTCTTTTTGGATACCCACTTAGACCCTCAGTGTTTAGAGCTACTACACCTGACTAATTCGAAGTCCACGCAAAAAGCAAAAATAATATTTTTCTAGTCAAATTAATGACTCAGGAGTTCAAACTCTGAACTAATAGCTTTTGATCTCTCAATCTAAACCACAAATCTACTAAATATATGTGCCAATCGAACTTGATTAACTAAATCATATTATAATTTGATATTATTGATAAATAATTCTTAATTTGAAGTTTTAATTTTAATTGGTTTATTTTTTTTAGTTTAAAGTTTATTTACAGTTTCTACTAAGATTTTTAATTCAATTTTTTCAAAAAACAAATCTATATCATGAACTATGATAAACTACTAATATAATTTACCTTCACAAATAACTTACTATTACTACTATTATTAAACCAACTATGACCCATATATAACAAAAGTTAAGGGAGTCAAGCTGAACATACCTATCAATCATATTACGGTCATTATTATCCATATAATTTTCAAATTTTAATTGTCGTAGAAGCTTGAATGAAAATTAACAATAAATTTTATCATTATAATTTTTATGATGTTTAAAATTAATAGAAAAAGGCATAAAAATAAATGTATAGTTAATATTATATTGATTTAAATTACGATTATAGTTGAAGTCAAACTTTATAACAAAAAAAAATGATATAGATTATTTATATAATAGTTAAAATATTATGGAAAATATATTTTAAAATATTAAAAAGTGAGGTTTATATACAATAAGCTGACTTTTCAGTTGATATTTGTTACAAATCAAAGTTGAAAAATATATTCGAGCTAATGATAAAATTGAAGGGTAGCATATGAAAATTAATAGTTATTAAAAATTAGTGAAGTGTGATTACAAAAGCAGTGAACTTAATAACTATAAAAATATAAATGACATAAAAGGATGCATGATATGTATTTTTAAAAATATAATAACTAATTTATTTGTTTCATCATAAAAATTAAGACAAAATCAATCATTTTAAAAACAGGCAAAACATATATCTATGTTGATAAGAAGAGAAAAATAGAGATGTCAAACAATATGATATTAAAAATATCAATAAACACTTTCTTAAATAAAGAAAATATTAGAAATAAATTGTTATTCTATATTATTTAAACTTTTTAATTATTATTCTAATATATTTGAAAAGTAATGTCGATTAAGATAACTTTAATCTGCATATTAAATATTATCTATATATTTTTATACATATTTCACGTTTTATAAGATGTTATTTATCTATCATCAACTTCTTAGTAAAGATCAAGTATGACACTCTGAGTAGATTTCCCACTTACCAATTAGAAAATTAATTACCTGATAACAAAACAATAAAAAAAGGACAAAAAATGAACTCTACTCTATTTTTTTTCCTTTCTTTTATTTTATTTTTTGCAAAACAGCTGCTGAAGCCAATACAACCCATCACTTTGACCTGAACCCATCGCTTCCATACGAAGATGGCGGCGGCGGGAGCAGCAACCTTCAAGATTACTACACTATCTCCAATTCCTACGAACTCGAACCATCATCGCCACCGTTCAACTCAGTCCGTCCTCCGCCTCCGCACCGTTCGATGCTCCTCATCCATCGTTAACCCCTCCGCCGCCACTAAAACCCTATCCACCCCCGTCGCCGCCGCCGCCACCGCCGCCGATCCCTCGCCGCTCTTCCGATCTCTCACTGCCTTCGCTCCCGCTACCGTCGCGAACCTCGGCCCGGGCTTTGACTTCCTCGGATGCGCCGTCTCTTCCTCCGCCGGCGGCGACCTCCCCGGCGGCCTCTCCCTCGGAGACACCGTCACCCTCTCCGTCGATCCCTCCGTCCCTGCAGGGATGCTTGCCATCACCTCCGTCTCCGGAGCCCCCAAGCTCAGTCTCAACCCTCTCTTTAACTGCGCTGGGATCGCCGGCATCGCCGTGATGCGCATGCTCGGCGTCCGCTCCGTTGGCCTCTCGCTCTCCCTCCGCAAGGGCCTTCCACTCGGCAGCGGCCTCGGATCCAGCGCTGCCTCCGCGGCAGCGGCAGCCGTCGCCGTGAATGAACTCTTCGGCGGCACTCTGTCCGCCGACGAGCTCGTCCTTGCCGGCCTGGAATCGGAGAAGAAGGTCAGCGGGTACCACGCCGACAACGTCGGCCCCGCGCTGATGGGCGGGTTCGTGCTCATCCGGAGCTACGACCCGCTGGAGATCCTCCGGCTGGAGTTCCCCGCCGACCGGGAACTCTACTTCGTCCTCGCGAGCCCGGAGTTCGAGGCGCCCACGAAGAAGATGCGGGAGGCGCTTCCTGGGGAAGTCTCCATGAAGGACCACATCAGGAACTCGAGCCAGGCGGCGGCGCTGGTGGCCGCGGTGGTCCGCGGGGATGCGAGGGTACTGGGTTCCGCATTGTCGGCAGATGGGATCGTGGAGCCACGGAGAGCACCGCTGATTCCCGGGATGGCCGCCGTGAAGAAGGCTGCAATCAACGCCGGCGCATTCGGTTGCACTATCAGTGGTGCAGGGCCGACCGCAGTGGCTGTCACTGATAGCGAGGAGAAAGGAAAAGAAATCGGTGACCAGATGGTGGAGGCATTCTTGACGGAAGGGAAGCTGAAGGCCGTCGCAACAGTGGCCAAGCTCGACAGGGTCGGGGCAAGGGTGATCAGCAGCACCGTTGATTGAAGGTAATATATGGTAAAAATTATTCTTTTTTTCTGGAACTTTAGTTGCACGGTTCTAATTTCTCAATATGTTGATTCTGAATACTCTGGTGAGTGTTAATTGCAAGATCATATTGCTTTGGTATCAGATATAAATAACATTCTACTACTTCTTTGGAGTTTAACTATTTCATCACATAATTA
Source organism: Pontederia paniculata (assembly GCA_001647135.1). Taxonomy (NCBI): domain Eukaryota; kingdom Viridiplantae; phylum Streptophyta; class Magnoliopsida; order Commelinales; family Pontederiaceae; genus Pontederia; species Pontederia paniculata. The sequence continues at coordinate 14,651 of LTAE01000641.1, forward strand.
TATTTGAATCACACTGATTTCTCGATAATGTTATAAAATGTTTGTCATTTGCCGAGGACATGGCATCTATTTTATTTGATGATGCACAATCTAGTAAAAGTATGGACTCTGGATATAGAACCAGACAGCTCTGATTGTATCATAGGATACAGCCTCTAGATACTGATATAGTGCTTGTTCTGAAGCTTGACATTGTGTAAGGCCTAAATAAGCAAAATTTATGACCCAACAAAATAACGAATAATCTGACATTAATCTAACATAAACCAGGTCTTATGGAAAAAAATGTCTACTAAAAGAAAGGTTGTATGGATTAATAAAATCACGGAAGATCGTTAGACAGGAATGAATTTCCACTCAAAGTTAGTAGTATTCTACTATGAAAGAAAAAGTTAGTAGCAGTCTGTTTCACACAAATAATGAGGCTGTGAGGTACTACATCGTTCTCGACTAATCTTGACCATGAGTGTCTTTTAACTGAATGTGATCAGGTTAGGTGCTTTTTTCTATTTTGGCAAGATAGATATCCTAGCTTAAGGTAGGTATCCTTTAATTGTTTCTGCAATAAGATTGTATATCATGTCATTTAGGAGTTCCTCGCTTTTTGACTGGATAACCTAGGACTCTTTAAGAGAAGCATAAAGATTAATTTTACTCCCTTCAAGTTTTGTAATCATAACTGGTCTTTCATACTATGGTGTAATCCTTTTTTATGACTGTTGGAAAATACGAAGAACAAAAGTAGAAAGATCACAAGAAACACAGAAAAACACACACAGATTTTACGTGGTTCGGAGATGGATCTCCTACGTCCACGACCGTCGCAGAGTTTTTCACTATGTTGATGTTCAAAACCATCAGAGTACATAACCGCTCCAAATATAACATATATATGATGGAGCTAAGGCAACCGCCCACAAAATAATGAAAGTAGATATATACCCCTAGAAAAATTTTTCTCGGGGACTCCGCCCCCGAACCCCCAGCCTTCCGGCCAGGGGGGCGCTGCCCCCCTGCAACCCCCCGCCAACTCAGCGCCGAGTTGGATCGGCGCCAGTAGAAATTGGATGATCAGTCTCCATCTGCTATCTCCAACAATGACTGGTTTATTATCATTCAATTTATTGTGTTAAGCATTATTATTGACTGCATCAAAAATTTCATTTTTTTTTTGTTTCTGTTCCAATTTTCTTTCGGTAAACAATATAGGGCATATCCTTCAACAAGGGATATTAAGAACCAGGTAAAGAGGCTCCAACTAGATTGCCAATCAACTAGAGTCCATAACCCAAATAGAGGTGACTCGAATGAGTTCCTGGATGAATGTGCTGTGGTAACTGTGCCAACAAATGACATTAAAATGAAGCTTTTGCAAACCTCAACCAATACCTTTTTTTGACCAACTTCATGTGATGCTATCCAGAATAAAGATTCTCTGTTATTCTAGTTCAGAGGCTGAAATGTTGCACATGCTTAACTGCCTTCATTCTGATATGCAGGTTTCATGGGAATGGTAGTTGTCTCAGTAACTTATGTTCTAGGATGTTCTTATCTTAACAATTAGGATAAAGGGGTCTACAATGGAAACTTTGAACCTCTGGCGTTCTTTCTGTACACTGGCAAGTCTTTGTGAAGCTGTGTCTGAAAGGACTGGTTCGATTGCTTGAATAAGAATAAAGTGTGTGCTGGTGATTTCCATCATGTATCGCTTTGTATGATTGCAAGTAAAACATAATTGAGAACTGTTGTTTCATTCAGAGATGGTTCAATTCTTGTCTCAAAACTTCATCCAAGGTACATTCTTACAAAGGTCCTGAGCTTTTGTTCTTCTATGGTCCAAAAAGAAAACAAAAACTGCCATAAAACTTTTCTATATATCACGCTACCTGCACCCAAGGTGCATTCTTACTAACAGTATGTGGCTTGTCCACTGCAATCATCTGTTTTCTGGATGATTGCAAAAGAATATGATTAGATTTCTATATTTGCAGCAACTTATAAGCTTCCTAATGTGAAGTAACTTTAATGACAAATCTATGACACGATCCACATGAAGACGGTGGACCAAACTGTAAGTGCAATTGCTGCAACCAAATATGTCCAAAGGAAGATGACAGAGCACTCCTCTTGGGCAACATCAAACAATTGAGCCATCGTACCTGTGCCAACATCCATATGGTATAATAAGTTTCTATACAAATATGATAAAATAAGTTGATATAAGATGCAAGAAACAGAAATTTATCTGATGAGGTTATCTTATTCAACTTGTAGTTTTGTACTCTATCATATGGTATGTTTCAGTCTCAGGTAGGTCTGACTAATCAATTGATTAATGAAGGTTTTACAAGAACTTTACCAATGTTCATGGCAGGGGGGAGAGTGAACTGTATCATTAGTATGTAACGATACAGTGGATCTTCAGGCAGGAATCCGAGTCCATAAGCTGCTTTAACAATGGCGATCCCACAAGCAGGAAGGACCATATAACGAACACAGATGATTGCTAGAATTACCTTCTTTTTTATTCCCGATTTGCGCAAACCTGCGGATTTTTCAAGACAATTAGCAAACAGATGAATAGATGTCGAATACTTGCATGGTATTAGATGGTTAGTAAATGATATCCCAAAGTAGTTAACATCAACCTCGAGTTAAGTTGCCACCAAGAATGAGGGTAATGCAGGGTATGGTGCCGTCTCTGCATTAACAGAAAGGAGTGATGAAAACCTTGCATCCATATAGATTCAAAGTTGTGATCAAGATAGAGTTGAATGTTGGTTACCCTAGCAATTTTATGGAGTCCTGGACGACTTTAAACACTGCGTTGTCGCCTATGACGAGGGATTTCAGCCATGGTGTTGCACCAAAAATGAATCCTATGACCTGAAAGAAATCTAAAGATGAAACATAAAAAAGCTCCTCCTTTTTTAGTTACTACAAATGTTACATTTATAATGTGGACATACGAAAATCTTACCGCCGAAATCGTAGGCGGCGACAACAGTTCGTCGACAACCTGGTTTGTACCTTTCTTCAACCTCCCCCAGAAGGTCAACTTCTCACCAAGAAGATCTGAGCTGGATAGCAATGGGAGTTCCTGCATCATACTCTAATTATTAATGCTGCAATTATACTTCCCAAGGTATAAGATTATCTCATTTGCTACTTCTAGTTTTTTTTTTAATCTCAGAACAAGCAATGGACTCTAATTTCAATTGTGTTGCATGATATCAGAGCTCTACTTGTTTCTGCCGTTTCTTATGCATCTGCTCTGGTTACATTCTGAAAACATTGTTGAGAGAATTAAAACTTTTAGAAGAAACATGTAGAATAATTTGAGATTTTGATGCTGCAACTTACAAGTTGGGTGTCTGATGTTTCATCCACTGGCTTGGCAGAAAGTGGAAGTATGCTCTCAGTGGAGGCTTCGAGGTTCTCCTCCTTGGCAATCTTAGTATTCGAATCCTTATTATTCGTCTCTAAACTTCCTGATAATTGCATACGGTGATATATTTTGCCAGCCTTTTTCATTAGACCGAAAGTATGAGTCCAGATGTAGAAGCCTCCAAGCTGCATAAACAGAAAGTATATAAAGAACAAGAAAAATGAAACATCCTTTTCATAGACAAACTAGAGATCATGATCAAAAGCTGAAACATTTAGCATAAGTTACTTTACCGCCATAGAGAAGGATACGTAGGCGAGCCCCCTGACACGGCACGCCCCATGATCACCGAATGGATTGCCGTCCTCGTCGCAAACCGCCGGAATAATTATCAGCAGTAGATTGCCGAGATTACCTGCAACATGCATGAAAGTGGCAATTCAGCTGGAGATTTCGATGCTTCAGGAATTGGCATCTGAATGTTTACCTGCAGAACAGGAAACTATCACTATGCCCTCAAGGTAGCGAGGAGGCCTCAGAGTCTTCACTGCTATCCATCCAATTAACGACCCAATTAAGAAGATAAGACCAATGTTTACAGGCATAAACCACCTTGAGTGAACAGAAGACTCATATTAGAATTCATGGGTTGTGTTCCACCTGCAGGATCAAGTGATAATTAAGAAACTCCAAGACATACCAGGAGACGATCTCTTGGAGAGTGACCGTCTTCGCGAGACTAGCAAACATCAACGATGGCGTGAACACGTAATAAACGATCTGTAGAACACAATGAATTCAGAAAGCTCAAATATGGCCATTAGAATGTTGTGACAGAGCTCTGCACTGATGCTTTGCATGCATGGAAACCTGACCTTGTTCATCTCCTTCCGAGCACTGGCAGTGAGTATATTGACATTGTCCGTTGCGAGGAATGCCCCCACTAGACCTATGAGGAGGACCTGCAAGTTAGGTGCAAATGCCACCATAAACAGAGACCAGAGCCCCATCTTCCTTCCTCCTCTGCGATACGCCGCCGGCCGGGCCTGGTTCCGGATTCCGGTGTTCTCTCCTGCTAGCTGCTACAGTTAACTGCTGCTAAAATTGATCTCCTACCTGTTGATAATTGGCGCGTTCCAGCATAGTTTAGAACTTTGCTTTTGATACTATTCTGCAATCGCAGCACCATAAAATATTCATCTTGCAATTAAAATTCCTCCACTATTTTCTTACATTCTATGCGTAAGAATTTTTTTTGGATGAGTATTCAAGTTTTGGAAAACAGCATGCCGAGGATAATCTAGAAAAAACACAGCATACAGAGAACAAAGCAAATAATAAATTTTGTGCATTCATTCTGTTTCGTATTGCCATAATTAAATTATTAGTTTTTATCCATACAACTACGTTTACATAAGGAAGCAAGAATCAGCAATGTACCATTAGATCTTATCTTTTTATTATGAAAATTATCGCATAACAGGCATTTAATACATGTTACAAAAATAATGCCCACCTGACGACAAAACTCAAACCTGAATACTGAATCCGTTTGCGGATGATTCGAATTTTTTTTTTTCAAAAGACAAAAAAGAACAGAAACATAGTACGTGCTTTTCTTAAAATTCCATGCAGAAAAAGGAGAGAGAACGCTGAAGCAGAGGGAGAGGGTCGGTTCATGACCTGAAGAGCTCAGCTGCCGGATGCAAAGAAGATGATGGGATTAGCAAAGGAGAGGGCAATGGCTAATGGCTAACACACACAGAGAGAGAGAGAGAGAGAGAGAGAGAGAGAGAGAGAGAGACCGAGCGAGCGGAGCGAGAGGACGGAAACGTTCGAGAGAAGGGCGGTGGCTTTTTATAGGAGGTAAAGTGGGAGGAGTCCTGCTCTCGATCGGTTGAGCCTGCACCATATAACAACTAATTAACATTTGTAGAGCAAAAGCAGAGGCCGCCTTTGATTCCCTACTTGTCAAATTAATAGACAACTGAGATAGAGATGGATCAATTAATGACTGACCAACCAAAATAATAATAATAATAATAATAATAATAATAATAATAATAATAATAATAATAATAATAATAATAATAATAATAATAATAATAATAATAATAATAATAATAATAATGAAGATGATGATGATGATGCAGGTGGCGAGTGGAGACGTCACTCTTTTTTTATATATGGATAGAATCTCACTGATGTCCAGAATTATTAACATCCGATTAATTCAATATTCGAACGAGTGCGATGAAGATAATTTTGAGCGAGTAATTTTGCGTCAACACCTGTGTGTTCGCTTTTGTTACTTGTTATAACCATATCTTTATTTTTTTTCTTCATTCCGAACAATAATGATAATAATAAGAAAAAAAAATAAAGATATAGTATTAATTAATATTATATATATTATTTTATATTTTAAATCCTTAGATTTGATATTAATGCTACAGATTATTTTTTATTTAGATAATAAAATTTTGACTATTCATTTGATTTAGATCATTAATTTAAGACTAACACATATATAGTGTACATAATACTCGAAATATTAATACTATCAAACAATGATTAGAAACATCACATGCTTTTCTTGCGCCAACAAAAGAAGTTAACAAAATAACTTTTTTTTATGATGGTCATCAAATCAATTGGACAACCAACACTAATTTCAGAGACGGACCTCAAAAACAACTTAGGGGTCAAACTATATTTATTAATATAATAAAACATTAATAATACGTGTTAGGATTAAATATCATTTACTAATTTTAGTAATTTTGAATTAATTTAGCAGTCAAATCTATACCATAAAAGTAACAAAAGTAGCTAAATACTTATCCTGAAATTAAATATAATATAATTTCTTATTTCTAATTTAGTATAAGAAAAAAACATATCATACGGGTTTAATAAAAAAATATTGTAATTATTTTATCTCCATATTCAATTTTTGAATCAAAATTGGTTGGTAGCCCCAAACCTACTAAATTTATCCAATCCAAATTTAGAGAACATCCATATCCTAGAAGATGGGAAAACAGATGTGATGCCATGCATGCATGCCGTGTCCATCCGATAAGATTAATCCACTACTACTACTTGACCGAACATGTCACGTCAGAGTTACCTATTAAACTTAGTATTTATGATTTCTTTAAAAAAATATATAAGGGTAATTGATTTTAGTTAAGACCCCTCCCTCAGTCCCTCTTTCCTTTTTTTTCCTTTTAGTATTCATAATAAGCTAAGTTTGCATATTAGTTTCAAACCTTTTAATTATTTAAGATAGATCTTGTTCTTTTGGGTGCTACTTATGGTGTTTAAATGATCACTAAATTCTTTTATCTAATCTAAATATTAATATTTATCAAAGCTTGTGAAAAGATTTTTTTTTTCTTGTCACCATTTAATTCTTTAGATATGTGCATCATGTGTTTAACGATGGATCAAGTGGCTGAAATGATGATTGAGGTAACAAAAGGTCATTGCAAAAACTCATTATCTATATGTCTATTTGATGGACATAAACTTAATTAGCAATCGATTCGTTCGCTGAACTCTGCCCAAATTATTCTCTCTCTCTCTCTCTCTCTCTCTCTCTCTCTCTCTCTCTTCTCTCTCTCTCTCTCTCCCTCTCTCTCCCCGTTGCCTACAGTGCATAAGAAAAGGCATACGGCTATGCTTTTCTACTTTTTAGATTTTTATTATATATATAAATGATAATTAATAAAAATCATATTATTCATAAGTTTATAATTATCAAATTAGTTCAATTATACAAATATGTAAAGATAATAAAGGTGGATGACAAGTAAAAAATCGGATCTATCATAAAAAGTTATTTAGTTAATGAATTAAATTATTAAAAAAATGTTAATCGAATGGACAAAAAATAATGTTCCGCATGATATTGCCGTAGACTTGCATTGACAACATTTATATTTTGTACAGGAGAGACAATTATACTTTCCGATATTTAGGCCATGTTTGAATACTCAGTAATTTTCATCGTTATATTTTTTTATTGGCAAATTATTTTATAAAGAGATCTTTGACACCAATTGTTATCAGAAGAAATATAACTTATAATGTGAAATTATCTTACGTCGAAAAACATATAAATAGTGTTTTAAAACATAAAAAAAACTTGCAAAAGTTTCAAACATACTGTTAGTTTTTTTGGTAAAAAAAAATACTTTTTTTTCTCCTTATAGATGGATGACATATACACATATAGGGCGATGAGATATAACTTAATTAATCAATACTCACCGAAGAACAAACTTAATTGACTATATGCACTTTTTCCTAGTTGGTCGCTACAACATGTAATTTTTTTATTAGGAGAAATATTTGTTTAACTAGATTGACCAAGCATTTTTTTATGTTAGCATAAATGAATGATATATCTTTGATATTTGAACCTTGTATCATGATTCATGAACATTAAAGCCTAATCATTTAGATAAGGAATGAGAGTGGAAACAACTCTTCTTCTTTGGTAGGTGCGGCAGAGAGACAAAAAAAAATTGATGATGTGTGTATCTACCATTCATGAGTCTACGTTGACAGCTCAAAAATTATTTTCTCGTAGTATAGTTTAAAATTCGAGATAATGTTGTTTAGGATTTAAATTGGATTTCTAGAATGGAAATTATAGTAGGTGCAATTAATATAGTCCTTGCATTGTGCATGAGCAATAGAATAAGTCATTAATTTAACAATCTAAAACTTTACTGTTACGTAATATAATTATGATTATTGTTGATAATTTTAACAAATCGGATGTGAGACGGAGCCATATTATGATCATTATATGCACATATTTAAGTAGTTTATAATTCTTTTGACATCTTAAAGTAACATTACAGCTTTTTTTTCGCCATAATTTTTAAGCTATTTGATTATTTTTTAAATACTTTATAACTGTGAAAAAAAATAGTATTTTATAAATCATAGAAATATTACTGATAAAGTAGAAATAATAGTAGATAGTTATTGTTTTACAATATTTTCTATGAATAAAAAACAGTGTTCTGTAAAATCACGATATATTAATTAAATAAATCTAAGTGACCTTCATACTCTTTTTCCTAGAATTTAAGCACACCTATCATTAATTTCAGCGTCGACCATGTTACTAGTCACTCAAAATTGCTTCCATCACCGTTTGCCCATAACAACTTATTTGTATGAAAGGTACAAAACTTGAAAGGTTTATTAATGATATATTTAATAAGTAGTAGTATCCAACATGTACACTTTTTTGGCCATTTTTTGTTAATTAATATTCATTGCACATGCAATTCCTCCATGCATCACGCGTTTAATTATATTATATTATGAAGAAATAGTTGATCGTCTCTCTTCAATTAATTAGTTAAAAATGTGACGTGATGAATTCGTCTTCGGCTCCGTCCTTGTACCGGCAGAAAAGGAGTATTCCCCAAAAACATCAAAACAGACCGATTTTTGTACTAAAATTAAGATGATGCTGAGATCTTGTCTTATATCTAATAACTAGCCACATGCTGACTTAAAAATTAAAATTCCAATTCGAGGTATCTGAATAGCATTTAATGCATACAATGAAAAAGTGCACGTCTCGTCTTTGAACTAAAAGAAATTTGAATTTAATTCTAACAATCTTAAAAGGTTAAGGACAACATTTTTATTATAATATTGTTAATATTTTTTTATACAAGGCCGTGACTATAGATAATTTTGATCTTGAAGTTCAATATGTAGAGAATAAAAAAAAATTAATATAAATTTTGTGAAGATTTGAATCTTTGATTCTGATATTAATAAATTAAATATATTATCAATAATCGTAAAAATTTAAGTTGTTAAAATATAATATTTTTTTATGTTTGGACTTCGATTTTTAAAATTTATATACCTTTTTATTTTAAAATCACCTTTATTCTTTGTGAAAATCAGAAAATTCACAAGAGAAATCAAGGAAGAAGTTATAAAAATTTTTTCTCATTGATTTTAGATTTTATAGACAAATAAAAAATAATTATATAAAAATAAAAATTTGTTACAAAGATTTTAATGATTAGATCTTCTAATGATTTGATGAATCTTCTACCAATTTATTTAGATTTTTCAAATTTAATACTCTCCCTCAAGTTGGCGCGTTCGGATTCCGAATACCCAACTTGCCACAAAGCAACTGAAAATAATATCTTTCTAATGTTTTTGTAAAGATATCAGCTAGCTGCAACCGAGTAGGTAAATAAAATATAGCAATAATCTTAGAATGAACATGATGACAAATGAAGTGACAATCAATTTCTATGTGCTTTGTCCGTTCATGAAAGATGAGATTAGCAGCAATGTGAAGAGCTGATTGATTATCACATAAGAGATATATCGAATGAGAATGAGAAATATTTAAGGATGATAGAAGAGCTTTAAGCCACAAAAGCTCACTTGTAGCAGCGGCAAGAGCACGATATTCAGCTTCAGTAGATGATCTGAAAACCGTATGTTGTTTATTAGATTTTCAAGAGACCGGATTTTCTCCGAGAGTCACAAAATAGCCACTAGTGGATCTTCTAATGATGGGACAACTAGCTCAATCAGAATTACTAAAATTAATCAAATCCAAAGAAATAGACTTTAAACAAAATCCAGCACCTGGACTAGATTTTAGATAACGTAAAACTCGAAGAGCAGCATCCCAATGTCGTTGACGAGGCTGATGCATGTACTGTGAAAGTGTATGAGCCGAATAACATAATTCTGGTCGAGTGATAGTCAAATATATAAGTCTCCTACGAGATGATAATATTATCCTGGATCATGAAGCAAATCACCACCATTAAGAGCCAATTAATGTCGTTCCATAGGAAAGGTAACATGTTTGGAACTTGTCATCTTACATTATGAAAGTATGTCCAAAGTGTATTTTTTTTACATAGAAAAAGACCAGAATTCATATGAAGCACCTCAATATCAAAAAAATATCGTAGATGGCCTAAGTCCTTCAGATGAAAACATAAATAAAGATATCCTTTAAACTTTGTGCAATATGAAGAATTATTGCCAACAAGAAGAAGATCATCAACATATATTAATAAAACAAGAAATATGGAACCCCTCGAAAAAGTAAACAGTGAATAATTAACAGTAGATTGTTGAAATCCATAAGAAATCAAAGCATCTGCAAGCTTAGAGAACCAATTTCGTGAAGCTTGCCGTAGACCATAAAGAGATTTACGAAGTCGACAAACAAGATTAGGTGCATTAGAAGAATAACCAGGTGACAATTTCATATATACTTCCTCGTCAAGATCACCATGCAAGAAAGCATTATGCATATTTATTTGATGGATTTTCCAATTGTGAGCAACAACAACTATAAGAAGGCAACGCACTATAACCAGTTTGACGACATGATCAAAGGTCTCATGATAATCCAATCCTTCAATCTGAGTGAATCCTTTGGCAACAAGACGAGCTTTATACCGCTCAACACTACCATCTGCATTTTGTTTGATTTTGAACACCCACTTGCATCCAATAGGGTGTTTGCCAGGAAGGAGTGACTGAAGTGTCCAAGTTTGATTAGCCTCTAAAGCATTTAATTCAGCAGACATGACATCATGCCACTGAGGGTCCTATAAGGCTTCATGATGATCTCGTGGCTCATGAGTGGTGTTTAATTTAGCAAGAAATGTTTTGCAAGAAGAAGAGAGTTTATCATAACAAATGAACCGTTGCAAATGATAACGTGTACCTAAAGCCCTCATATTCATGGGTGCATTACAAGAAGGCTTGCTTATGGTGGTATGACACACATAATCCCTCAGATGTGCAGGAAGACGCTTAGTGCGATCAGATCGATGAGAATTGACAGGTAGAATAACTGTGCGAGACATATAAATGTCTTTAGAATTATCATTGGAAGTGTGTGGATCATTAATTATGCCAAAAGATGTAGGTGATAAAGGTTGTGATGAAGAAGTGGAGGGATCAATGTCAGGAGAAGAAGACAATGCTATAGGCTCTAAAACATTAAGTTTTCTGTTGTGGATTGAATGCTCGAAGATGTAAGTGACTCCCCATGAACAAAAGTATGATCTGTAATGATTACAACGCTTGCATGATCAACAAAAATCTTATTGGAGCCAAATGTAGATGAAGAGATGTTGAGTGAAAAAGAAAAAGAATATGTTCATCAAAATGCACATCACGTGAGACAAAAAAGTTTTTGTATCAAGATCATAAACACGCCACCCTTTCTTTCCAAAAGGATATCCCATGAAAACACATTTTCGTGAACGCGTACTAAACTTATTATCTTGATGTACTGAAGGAACATGTGCATAACATAATGAATCACAAATATGTATATGATTAAATGAAGGAGCATGACCAAAAAGAACTTCATGAGATATTTTATTTGAGAGAAGTACAGAAGGAGTGTAGTTGATCAAATAAACTCCAGTAAGAATGCATTCACCCAAAAATGTAAGGGAAGTGAAGCTTGGAAACGCAATGCTCGTGCAACATTGAGAATGTGTTGATGCTTGCGTTCGACTCGACCATTTTGTTGTGGAGTGTGAGCACACGAGGTTTGATGAAGGACACCATGTTGAAGAAAAAAATTCGATAAATTATTTGAAAAGAATTCTAGACCATTATCACTGCGAATGACTTTGATTGTTCTTTCAAATTGAGTCTTTATCATACGAAAAAAATGCAATAAATTTTTGAGATGTTTCATATTTAACACGTAGGAGATATACCCATATACACCGACTGAAATAATCTACAATGGTAAAAAATAATGTGCTTCACAAGATGAACTAGTTTTGTAAGGTATCCAAACATCACAATAGATTAAATCAAAAGGGGAGGACGATTTATTCAAATTGATAGGAAACTTGGTTCAAGCATGCTTGGCTTGACAACCTATATCACAAATTTTATTTGAAGCAGATGTGAAAGAAGGTCTATTATTAATTATGACAATTGAGCGAGAGGAGTGTCCTAAACGTTTGTGTCATTATTCTCACGAACTTTCAACAGTGACTTTATTAGCCATTAAATGTGTCGTAACCTTGCATAAGTAATAAACTCCTTCTCGTAATTCTTCCAATCCAATGAGAGTCTTCGTAACACGATCCTGAAGAAAACAAAGGTTAGAAGAGAAAGTAGCAAAACAATTAAGATATGCACATAATTTCGCAATGGAAATGAGATTGTAATGAAATTTTGGAACAAGAAAAATATGATGCAAAGATAAATGATATCCAAGAACCACATCTCCAAATTTCGTTCCAGCAATTGATTTTCCATTTAGAATTGTGACCATTAAATGCTCATTTAATGGTTGGGTATTAACAAGAACGTCGACATTACCGGTGAGATGAACAAAAGCACGAGTGTCAAGAATCCAAGGAATATCAGAAGATATAAAAACTAAATTGTTACGAAAAAATTGCTCTCCTTCTTTTTCATTAAGGCCAATTATGGCAAGAAGGTATTGTATTTGCGCTTCTGAAAAATTAGATGAGACTCCATCAATGATTTGACTAGATGGTGAGATTGTTGTTTTAACAACATTAGCAACAAATTCTCTTTCTTTGATTGAATAACCAATTGATTTTTTTTCTTTTTTATGAAAGTAAATATGAAATTTTAAGAGGTGATTTTTGATTTTATTAGCTTGTGAAAATTTTTTCTTAAGGTCATCCCACAATGTTGTAACCTCTTTTGCATGAGCTACACCAGCTTGCACATTTTTTTATGTGAATTGAAGAACCATGCAATTAATATTGAATTGCATATCTTCCATAGATCAAACTTAGGATCACCTTTATTTGAATGTGATACTGTTCCATCTACAAAATCCAACTTATTTTTGGCACACAATGCATACTGAATTAATCTATACCAAGTTGGACAAATATTATCATTCAACATGAATGAAAATAAGTTATTCCATGAACTATCAAATAAATTCAACGAATAACAAGAAAATGACTTGACAATATGATCTATTAATGTAGATACTCCTGTCATCGAAAGTCAAGGAGAAATAAGAATATGATTTAAGAAAATTGGATTTTGCTCTAATACCATGTGAAAATCAGAAAATTCACAAGAGAATTCAAGTGAGAAGTTACAAAGAAATAACAAAAATAAATATGATCAAAATTTGATCTCATTATTTTTCTCATTGGCTTTGGAGTCTATATAGACAAATAAAAAATAACTATATAAAAATAAAAATTTGTTACAAAGATTTTAATGATCAGATCTTCTAATGATTTGATGGGTCTTCTGACAATTTGATGAATCTTCTATCAATTTGTTTAGATTTTTCAAATTTAATATTCACTTATTTTATAATAGAAAATTAATAACATTTTGGATCGATCTCTCCTTTTGAGTTCTTAACCATTTAAATGAATCATTTATGCATTTGCCTAGTTTAGCTCTGTGGTTAGCAAAGTTTTGGATTGTGTCAGCGATGACGATTTCTTAAAAGTAGGTGAAAACGGAGCATAAATTAGGGTGCATGCAGCATGCATGAATTATATATGATTAACGTGGCGAACGCTTAGTTGATTCAGTCGAGATTTAGAGTTTGAATTTAAAAAATATGGAGGAATTAATCTAATTCAAAATAAAAAATTCGATGTTAAAAATGATCCACTTTTTTTTTATATCTGATGATCATGTTACGAATCTTTTGCTGCATGAAGATCAATCGTTGAGACATTTTATGGGCTTAATCAGCACTAAATTGTTTTAGTTCGGAAAGGAATTATTATTGTGTGGTTGGCAAATTATAAATAACTTTATTTGTGCAGAACATTTCAATTGATTTGTATAGAATTTGAATAAAAGAATTATCTTTATGATGTTTCTTTTTTTTGCAATAAATATAAATATTTTCAATACAAAATTAAACATAAAATGACTCAGTTTCTTAGAAACCGTTTTCCGAAAAACTCATCCCACTTTAAATCTTTTTTTTAATTAGAACAAACACAAGGAACCTTTCAAAGAGCTTAAATTACTGAGTATAAAATATACATCATTTAACAAGTTTGGTGCTAATATGTTATATTTCCTTGTATCAAGGGGCACCATGCGTGCATGCATGCATGCAGACGTGTTAGTTTTCCAGTACACTCTGACGGGGATACGTGTGGAATATTGGGAGAAGCAAATTAAGCAAAGTATTGGTGGCAAATTAATGGCAAGGAGAGATCACAGACAGCTTACAGGTAACATTGGATATGAAGTTATGAACTTGACACCTTGAATTATTAGGCGGGTGATACTTGACAGCAGCAGCAGCAGCAGCATTTTGATGGCTAACAACTTAAACATGCATGGATCCCCTCTACATCTCTTCTCCTCTCCTCTCCTCCATGGTCATATTGCTATGGCGAATTCTTCACATCGATCACACAAATATTTATGGACAGGAAGAGGAGGAGAGGCACCAAGAAAATCTGCACCAGATGCCACCCACACACACCCATGAGTGCACGGCAGGCAGCTTGCATATTTTTCCAAAATTTATTTTGAAATAAAAATTATGAACCTCAAAAAAATATAGCCATATTGTTAAAAATATAAAAACTTTTAGAATAGTCAATAATTCATTTAATTTAACATAATATTAAAATCAGAGATCTTCAATTTAAAATTTGTTGTAGTTTATATTAAAATTTATTTTTCTTTATTGTTCATGTGTTGAACTTTGAGTTAGATCAAAGTTGTTAGCAATGGACATACAAAGAAGAGTGTTAAAAATATAAATATAAAAATATTACTCATTTTATAAACTTAAAATTTTAAAATTATTGATAATACTTCTAATTTA
This sequence comes from Pontederia paniculata, assembly GCA_001647135.1. NCBI lineage: Eukaryota > Viridiplantae > Streptophyta > Magnoliopsida > Commelinales > Pontederiaceae > Pontederia > Pontederia paniculata. The sequence goes on from LTAE01000641.1 coordinate 29,905, forward strand.
AACAATAACTCTTGTTTTAAACTCAAAAAAACTGTTGATGCATGTCTATATACATGTATCATTGGAATAACACACCCTTAAAAGTAAGATACATTGTTTGGCATAATAAAAGAGTTTAAACCTTATTTGCTTATTCGACCCCTTATCTTTTAACTAAATCACTATTTAGAATTTTGATTTCATTAATTGATTATGATTTAGCATGATTATATATTTATAATTAAACTTCAGATATTGGAAGGAGAAAAAATGTTAATCCTTTTTAAAAAGTGACGCACACATATTCATCAATTCAACTAAGATTGGATGATGAATTTAATTTTTTATTATTATTTTAAAAGCCTGTAACAAAAAACTTCTAAAGATGTTCACGAATTATGCATCATTGCTATGGAATGAATGCTCATCATATTTTTTTTTCTTCGGCATTAATCAAGTAGCAATTGAGCTTTTACTATTCTAATTTACGACGACATCATTAGAAAAGATTCTTAACGGTGACGAGTACAATCACAAACCACTTAAACTTGTCAAAGACCCATCATTTAATATGCAAACCAATCATCCAATTCAACATCTTAGCCATATTAGTAATGTCATCGAGTGGAAGAAGAAGGAATGCCGTTGTTGATTTGTCAAGAGGCACGCATATATCGCCCTTAATATATACACGATACAACGTTGATGTGTGCTAATTAACTTCTCTTCTTTCAAATAAAAGGGAAAAAAAAAGAGAAGACATTACGTGCGAATTTTAGTTTCCGACATTTGACCAGATAAGATACATTACTAAGAATCCATCTGGTGATCTGGTTGTTTTTTGCCTGTCGAGGACGGAAACACATCTAATTGTAAGAGATCCAAAATTTTGTTTTAGTACGTGAAGAAATTATTTGAACATCCATTGCGGGAAAAGAAAAGGAACATTATTTAGACTTCCATATGGGGTTTTTGAGAGGTTGTTTGAGTCTTAGGCTGCGGCTTCAACATCGTTTGACGAGGCGACAGCAGCACCGTTTGGAGCAACTTCCGTGCGCAGCTGGGAAGACACACCATCAATTGCAGAATTCAGCTGTTCAATTTTCGCAGCCAATATCTTTCTGGTTTTCTGTTAAATATCAAAAAGAAAATGCTCGTTAAGTTCACATTCATTATGGGTGTAATGACAAGGATAGGAACAAGATCATTCCTTTTCATGACAACCTCTTTTTTTTCTTTTTCTTTGAGAAGGATGAAAACTTCTATTCTGAACGTGGTAAGTTACATAGTACACTATAGCAAGGTCACATTTACTTTTTTTTTCCTTTTTTTTTTTTGAGAAAGCAGCAAATTCACATTAAAAAGACATACAATTGGTGAATGGTTATAATCATAAGGAGATGGGTAGGCATAGAAAGACGAAACATAGCACGACCTCTGTAACCTAATGGAGATGGCATGACGTAAGGTCCATAAGGATAACCGAAAAAGAAGTTTGATATCGTTCAATGGTTTCAAGCTTACTAGAGAGTGATTACAGTTGCAACCAAGATTCTCGAAAGCTTGCAGTGTGGAAGGATAATGCGACTTAGAGTAGGAGGAACAATTAGGACCATAGATATTAGGACTCTTACTCGACATAGCAAAAAAAGTTTTTTTTTCTTTTTTTTAAAGAAAAATAACTCTCACTTCTTTTTTTTCTATTTTTTTTAAAGCAAAGAAACATTGTTTTTTTTTCCTTTCAAATCACTTCCTCTTTTTAAGCGCACATTGTCTTTTTTTAACCCTAAACATAATAGATGTCTGGTGGAGCTGCTTGTGGAATGACAACAATGATTTGTCGAGCGCAAACCGTGAGGTGGTGATGTTGTTGAAGGTTGGTCGCGACGGTGGCGGGATATGGTGATGACGCATGGTGAACAAATGGTGGCATTGGAAAGGTGATTGTTGGTTCGACGGTGATGGTGGATCAATGAGAGGGCATCAACAACTTGCAACAAGGTTGTCATGTCAGCGGACGTTGAGGAACAACGAAACAACAATAGAGTGGCGGCAACAACACAAGCAAGGAGCCAAAATGCGACATCGATAGGGAGTGGCAACACTGTGCCATCAATAGGCAGCAACGAACACAATAGTTAGCAACAACAGTAGTTGGAGTAGTGCAAATGGTGGTGGTACTATAGCACCAATGATACTGTAGCAAAATTATTCTGTGGTAAGTATTATAACAGAATTGTTGTAGCACAATAGCATGGGTGGAGACGATCGTCGTGGCTGCTCTATTGTGATGAAGGTTGTGCGATGTAGGGCTAGAGGGAATTAGGGTTAGAGAGAAGGGAGGATCCCAACTGTTCAATCTTGACCGAACGACTAGACTCTGATATCAATTACTTGAAATCTACTAAATTAAAACTACTCGTAAACTCTAAGTTAAGTTATCCACTCAAAATTTATCAGTTTACGAAATAACTAGAAAATAGTTTTCACTCATTCAAACATAACTTCCAATACAAACACATGATAACATGGAAACATGTTTAAATGAAAATTAATTAAAATGAACTAAACTATTCAAAATATCTAAAACTAAAGGACTATACCAAAGACCCAGAACTCAAGACCATTGAGCATGATAAGAAGACTCGTAAACTATTCTTGTTTTCCATCAACTTGTTGGTGGTGCTTGCCCAGTTACTTTCTTTACCAAGGGTCTTTTTAGCAAGTTGCAGTCAAGAAACCTTGGATGCTGTTGTCGGTGCATGCACTTAGTGAAAAGTACAGTTTACATTAGAGATGGTAGATAACTTTATGCAGGAATCATAAAATCCAGTCTGCAGTTTTTACTGCAATACTTTTTTCTCAAGATCTGAGTTTCCGTGAATATTGAAGTAGAGACAAACTAATTAAACAACCATGATGAAGTATCAAGGTTATGAACAGGGGATGTTTGCCTATTTAGATATTAAGACACGGCTAATAGAAATAGATACAGGCTTGGCTTTATATGCTAGTCAACTAAGAAGAGAGAGAGCAAGTATGAGTTAAACTAATAACAGAATTATTCAATTGGAGGAAGATAAAAATAAGAAAGGTATAAGATTTACAGAGCTAAGAAGTAAGAATCTAAGCAGCATGGTACTAACATGAGGTACATCATCCGAAATGAATTCATGTATCATGAACATGCTAAGAAAAGCATCAATAAAAAGGACGGACAACAAGAAACTTCTCATTCAGAAAGAGAAATGTCTGAAGTACATGAGTGTAACTCTTTTAACATCTACAAAGAGAGGAAGGATCTGTGGGTTCACTTTAGTCTTATGAGACACATCCCCATTTGCAACGTTAATATTGAACACTGAAAGGATCTTTAGTCTGACTCAGGAATAAATGATATATGACAAAGACAAGTGAACTCTTACAATATTTCGAACCACATAAACTGTCAAAAGTATCATTAGCTTGCTTGGCGAATTTCAGATGATCATATCCCATGTAGAAAGGAAAGAAAATTGGTCGGATGTTTGGTTGAACTTACCACTGACGATTTGATCAAGGACAGACCTTAACTGTAGCCAATATTCCTTTTTTGGCTGAATTCCAATTTAAAGTTTTTTCTACTGTTAATCAATGAAACATTTACTTATGGCCCTTGGTAGTTATGATCTCCTTTTTCAGGAAAAATAATAAATGAAACATAATCACCTACAAAACTTATTATTATGATTCACTGTTTTCATATAATTATAACATATGGAGGACACAAACATTTTTCAGGGCAAAGAAATCCCCACTGACTCTATTTGTATACTCCACTATAATTGGCACATAGCAAGAATATGATATAAATTACCTAGATCATCCTCTCATTATGGGAGGTTGTCTGCTATGATACCATATGCATAATTGATAGAATTTGTTGCAGCATTAATGGATAGGCTATCAAGAATCCCAGTTTGCTAGTAGATTGCAGCTAGAGAATGTTGTTTTTTTATGATCGAAAATTGGAGTAGGAAGATGTAGTGCAGGTTTGGACTGCGCCATATGCAGCCCACAAAAACATCCCTTTGGATGATATCTAACCATCAGGATGCATGGAAAGAAACCAAACGATGAAATAGGGAAGTATCACATCTCATTCCATGGATCTTGGCACATAGCTCGAACTGAGTACTTGATGCAGATTTGATGAAGAAATCTTAGAATAACTAACTACTTCTAGTATTTCAAATTTAGTCTCTATTTAGTTTCTTTCCATATCACATTTCTTTTATGTTTTAGTTTGTTATGGATTTCTGTTAGGAATCAGTTGAAACTATCTATCTTAACAGAACTCTATAAAAGAGAGTTCTGGGATGAAATAAAGGACCTTTTTCTGTTTTGCTAAAAAAATATTATCTTTTTTGAATTCGTCTCCGTGTGGGTTCAACCTTGGAGATCTTCCAAGGTGCTGGTGGAGTCCAGAGTTAGGATTAGTCGATTTCCTGCTGCTTGAACCAGCAACATCGACTCTTCCCAGGTGATCTTACTCAAGCATGCCAGAAATTGAGTAACTCTCAACATGCCAAATAAGTTTCAGATTCAGTTCAATTAGTGAGTTGATTTCTTTTACGTATTCTGCTGCGTCAAGTGGTATCAGAGCAGGTTGATCAGACCTGTAGTTATCTTTGATCTTTTGTCATGAAAAAAGAAAAAAAAAGATGTTCAACCCTTCTACACCGCATTCGTCAAGTTGTTAACCGCACTCAGTTCAAATTCGAGGACGAATTTCTTTGAAGAAGGAGAGTCTGATGTAGCACAAGATATTATTAGTTTAAAATATTTTATTAGTTAGGATTGTTATTATTTTTGTTTTCCTTTTTGTTATCTTAGGAGGATTTGTTAGTTATTTTAGATGTTCCTGTTAGGGTCAAAGTCTATCTATAAAGCTCTATATAAGAGCTCTTTTGATATGAATAAAATCAGACTATGAATATTTTCTCCAATTGAACTTCGTATTCTTTTATCGTGTGGATTCACGATGTCTTCGGTGGATTTCGAAGAACTCTGGTGGATTCCAGAGCAATTATTTTTCTTATCCAATTGAAGCAGATGACTTGCAGATCGACATCTTTGATGGATTTCAAGGTTCTCTGTGGATTCCGAGATTGTTTGTTCGTCGTTCGCCTCGCCTCATCACCATTATCGCCCGCCTACGCCCATCTTCTGCAACCCCTGCGTCAATACTACTACTAACAAGGAGAAGAGTAACGTCTTCCTCTATCCCAGTCAAAAAGTTGGAGGCTATGTTTAACTGAGATGGATGCTGGAGAGGGGGTGATGGATCTTATGGTTGCATGTTGCTCTTGAAAAGGGGGACATAAGTGTTTCTATGAAATAATTTGGGATGAAGAGGAAAAAGAGAGGGAAAAGTTAGCGACACAAAAGGAAGTAAAAAGGACAACATATAGATGCGTAAAAGATAAAAAAAGGAACAGTCAGATCTTATTCATCGCGAACTGAACTGCATCCTCCTTTTTCCCTTACAATTACTGGTGTTTTTGCCTGTAATGTCAAAGAAGTCATTAAACAGATAAAAAAGATGTTAACAAAAAATTATAAAAAGGAAACCACTTTGTCAAATCAAAATCCAAAATAGCATGAATCTGTTTGTTCGAGTTAGAATGAGGTCTGAATGCAAGAAGAAATGGTGCTCCGTATAAGTATTGAATGTCGCTGAATGCTCTTGGCTGAAGTTGGTTTAATTTGAATAGCCTGAATCAAGGAATACATGGTCGAAGGAAGAAGCTTTTCGTTTTTTAAAACAACTTGAGTCCAGAAATCCCTGCTGATTATGGCTAGATATGGAGAAAACTGTTGAAGTTAAGAGGTCTACTGATGCATGCATACTATAACATGTTTTAGGGCTTGCATTAGGCATGATTTTAAGTCATTCTTGCATGACATGCATCCATTTTAGTCTTTATTTGTTCATATTATTTCGAGTCATGATTCTATCTTGTTGATGTTTATTTTGTAGGAAATCAGCTCACGAGAGCTAAAGGGCTAGAATCGACAAGAACACATCTAGAGAATATTACATTGACGCATCACGGGCCGTGATATGCAATCACGGGTCATGATGAAAGCATAAAAGTAGAATTTCAGCCGTCACGGGACGCTATGAAGCCATCACGATCTATCCAGTAGGCAACGCAAGTTCAACCCCGTCGTTATGGGTCGTGATAGACTATTACGGGCTGTAAGGAAGAAGATAACGACCACAATGGAGTTATTACACCTTCGCCGAAGCTCCAACACAAAACATTCAGATTGTCACGGGCCGTTACGAAGAGTTACGGACCGTGAAGATGTCCATGATATCAGCGGTTTCAACATCACGAGACATCATGCATTGTCACGACTGTTCCATTAGGCAACAAATTACAGATTTGCAAGTTACGGATCGTGACAACATGTTACGGACCGTAATGCGATGGTGACACCTCGAAGCCGTCCGATCTATTCACGACTTACAAGCCGCGGAGTTAAGTTACGGGCTATGATGAATGAAGTCTAATTGAAAATGGTCACGGGTCGTTACATAATGTTAAGAAGATAACGACCACAACTCAGAAATCCAGATCGTCACGGGCCGTTACATAATGTTACGGGCCGTTACATACCAACTCACGAGGCATTACTGCATATCACGACGTTTGTCAAAGCGGTCACCAGCTACAACACAGATTGTTACGGGCCGTGAGGTTACATCACGGGCCGTAAGTATGGGAAATTTCCGACGCTGCCGACCTGCACATGATTTACGGGCCGTTAGATCCTGTTACGGGCCGTGATGCAATAAAAGACGCAGTCAGTCCAATGTCACGAGCCGCAACATCAATATTACGACCTTGACAGTGCAAAGTGACACTTCAGTTCAACCTATTACGGATCGTGATGGCTTGTTACGAGGCGTAAGGATGAAGGTCACGACCACAACATCTACATTACAACCTTTACAGAAGCTTCAACACAAAACATTCAGATCATCACGGGCCATTACGAAGAGTTACGGACCGTGAAGATGTCCATGATATCAACAGTTTCAACATCACGAGACATCATGCATTGTCACGACTGTTCCATTAGGCAACGAATTACAGATTTACAAGTTACGGGTCATGACAACATGTTACGGACCGTAATGCGATGGTGACACCTCGAAGCTGCCCGATCTATTCACAACTTACGAGCCGCGGAGTTAAGTTACGGGCTATGATGAATGAAGTCTAATTGAAAATGGTCAAGTTACGGGCCGTGATGATCCATCACGGGCCGTTATGAAGTTACGGGATTATGGTTTCAGAGTTTATCATAAGATTTGAAGGCCGATGATAAAAGGAGAAATTTTCAGAATATGGAGGACGACTGGTAGTTGATTCAGAACTTGGAGAAGAGAAGGCGAAGGCTAGAGGCTGCTGGATTTGGAGGAAGAGGACAGTGCATTCACTGGAAGGCTGTTCGAAATCGTCATTAGTATTCTCTTGTAATTCTTTATTTTTGAGATAAACTTCTTATATTGTTTAGTCATGAACAATTTTATTAGTGAGTAGTTCATTTTAGGGAGTTTGTGAACCCTAATGTTGATTGGATGATCTTATGAATTGTTCCTTTAGAATATGCGATGTGTTCTTAATGTTGTTCTTCTTCTGAGATGATCTTGAATATCTTTTATTGACTGGTTAGGGTAGAAGAGTTTATGGTCTGATTTGTAGGAAGAATTGATCTGAAAATATAAGTCTTACCATTGCATATCTCAATTTGATTACTTGTTTAAGATTCAGGTTGTGTGGCCTATTGGTGGGTCTTGTTTAAGCAATCAATAGTTTAGGTCTGCATAACAATATTGCATCTTAATTTATAAATTATATGTGGTGGATTCGCTTGAACATTCTTATAAATTCTGAGATTAAGATAGGTGATTGCACCTGTTGAGGGGATCACACCTTTAGCAATCCTAGTCCATCATTAGGAACAACCCGTGCTTAACTCAATCGAATCAAACTTAGTGGTGAACAAACCCCTGCCTTCTCCAGATATTGAAGTCATCTATTTAGTAATCACATGTCTTACTTCTTCTTATAATTCTTTTCCTTAGTTTCTATGATATCCATGATATAATTCATATGATATTATAAATGTTAATTGTGTATTTATGTAGTTAATATCTACCATCATATATGTGTTAAATGGTGTATTCTAGTTTCAATTTGCATATGTTGAAAATTGGCGAAATCTGACTAAGGCATGAAAATATGATTTTCGAAAACTTTAGAATTTGGAAAATTGAATTCACGATAATTGTTCATATATGTTAAAGTGTACTAAATATGATTTTTAATAAATTTTAGGAAGAGTTTTAGTTAGGTTAAATGAAGGGACAAAAACGAAAAATCTATAAAACTGCCGATTTTGTTCTTCGGCCCAAAATTTAGATTTTTATTCCTTTGAAATTTAATTTTATAAATATTTTATTTGAATTCAAATGGGGGGTAGTTTCTTATTTACATGTAATGTCTTAAGTAAATGAATAAATAAAATAAATAAAGGAAAAGACAAAAATAAATAAAGGAAAAGACAAACCATTTACTTGAATGATATTACATGTAAATAACAATATTGACATGGTAACTCTACCAACCGACTTGAAGCCAGTATTACACCTATATATATACCTCTAGAGCCACTTTTTACCACTAGTTTTTGTCCATATCCATTTTAACCTGAGATGAAAAAAGAGAAGTAGAAGAACAAAGGAAAGCTAAGGAAGTGGAATAGAAGCTAAGGTGATATCATTGAGAATTTCATGCTAGGTAAGTTGTTAGCTCATCTCCTATAAATTATCCTTAAAAAATTTGGTTAAAATTCTCTTATCTGTAATGAATCATATGGTTCTTGTCTTTGTGAAAAATATCATGGATTCTTATCTCCCTGGTGAAGAACATGCCCAAACTAAGAACAAAGTAAAAGTTGGTATTGAGGCTATTGTTGTGCTACTCTTGAATTCTTCAAAAATTATGAAGTTAAACTTGTGAACTTCTTTTGAAATCTATCTTTCAGAGCCTTTAGAATTGTCTTAGTTAAAGTTGTAAACCAGAAGTTAATTATCCAAATCTAAGACATCATGCTACATGTTTCTTACGATGCATATGCAAAAGTGTTGGTATATTTCAAATACTATGACTTTAGGTCTATTATTCTAGTGATAATAATTCATATATGTCTACTTTCTGGGATATCTAGGGTTTCATAAAAAGGTTTTGTATACTGAGAGTCATCTCTTTTAATGCACAACACTTAGTCTACCCATCTACATAAACAAGACATTTTAGTGCTAGATTTCATATATTTTGGAACTAATTATATGATTTATATGGAATAAAGCTATCAAGGTCTTGCTTAGGGCAATATGATGATTGGATCATTATTATGTGTTTTACATTCAATGACACTTAATATGTTATGTTGGAAACTGAAACATATGCTAGGCAATAAAGTGTATAGTGTTGAAGTAACTATACTTCTGAATATATATGAGAGCAAATGATATTGTTTATATGAACACATTAAAGAATTGAATCATTTTATTGCAATTATGTTATATGATTGATATGACAAGGTGATGCATTTGCATTTTACATGAGCATGCATTTGCATTACCTCTGTCGGGTTGATATGTTTACCCCTATAGGTTGAAATACCTTATAGGGCTGATATGTTAAATTCCCGGAAGGACGACTCTAGGCTGTTTGGACCTAAGTGCCATGCGAACCAAAGTGCTACATTGTAATCGATGAGGGCCACCACTTGAGTTGGTAGGGGCCACCTTTAGAATCCAACAACCACTACCCCGACAGGATTGACATGATATCCCAGAAGGGATGGTACCTCTGGCCAGTTGGTGATATGACATGTACATGCATCCATGATTTTTACATACCTCCATGTGGCAAGCACGATCTTATTATGTTATTGTAATAGGATGATATTGATTATGCATATGATAAGGTGCTAGTACTTATGTGTTATCAAGATATGATACGCTTAATATCGTTTTATCCAAATTGAATATGTGATAACACATGGGTTATGAGTTTTCAACTTACTGAGCTGTGGTTTGCTCATATTGTGTTTTCATATTTTTTCAGATTAGTAGACCAGTTCCGAGGCTGTGCTTGTCGATCCTATGTCGGGATTAGAAGCACTTTTGGACAGGAGGTATAGATGATACTTGCGTCTCCTATGTTTCTTTTCAAAGAACTTGAGAGCCATTTTGTGTGTGTAATATAAAAGAAAAGAGTTGGTTGTAATATTTGAAACTAGACTTGTATGTAAAAGGTAAATAGTGCACTGGCTCTGAATGATCAATAAAAATCTTGCATGGTTTGACCACTTTCTATTATATTACTCTTGAATTAATAACACGTTTTCACAATTTTACTTGATCGTCCATGATATGTTGCGACCTGCGAGATAAATCAAGGTTTAAACTAGGGTCGTCACAGTTTCTGTTCTGAGCATTAAACAAACATTCATTGAACACCTTAGCAATCCTAGTCCATCATTAGGAACAACTCGTGCTTAACTCAATCGAATCAAACTTAGTGGTGAACAAACCCCTGCCTTCTCCAGATACTGAAGTCATCTATTTAGTAATCACATGTCTTACTTCTTCTTATAATTCTTTTCCTTAGTTTCTGTTCTGAGCATTAAACAAACATCCATTGAACTGATTCTCACAAATCACCTTAGAATTGATTAAGATAATTCACAACAATCCTCGTGGGAACGATATCCCTTCTCATCTTCTATATTACTTGTGCATGATCAGCATACTTGTTGGCTTTTCTTTTTGCACTGCTGGATTTTACGCATCAAGTTTTTGGTGCCGTTGTCGAGGATTGTTTGTGTTTTGTTTCACTTACTTTCTAAGGTTTTTGTGAGGCATACTCTGCTGTGTTGCTACTTATTCTCTTTTGATTGTGCAGGATCAAGGGAGATAACTACACAACTTGGATTCACCAGAGAGGAGAAAGCATCTGGATCAAAAAGTCACAATACAAGAAATACCAGAGTTCACCTAGAATTTGATCCAAAGATAAACAGGATTGTTTGACAACTGAAAAAGAAAGCAAAGAAATTAGTCATGCGGCCAATCAAAACAATCCGAATCCAAATGTCTTACCGCCTCCACCTACATACAAGACCATGAGAGATTATACTCTTGGTCAAGTCAATGACAATCCTTGGAGTATCACCTTATCGGCGGTCAATGAAAATCAATTCCAAATTCAACATGGTACACTCCAGATGGTGCAACATGATCAATTCTGTGGAAACCAAGATGAAGATCCTTTTAGTCAAGTGCGCAAATTTCTGCAATTGTACTATACATTCAAGTTTAATGATGTAAGTGATGATGATGTAAGACTTCGACTGTTTCCTTTCTCTGTGAGAGGAAAAGCTACTACATGACTGACTATACTTCCTACTGGTACTATAACAACATAGGAGGAACTCAAGCAAAAAAATTTCAACAAGTATTGCCCTTCCTAGAAAGCAGTCAGGCTAGTGTCAGATGTTAAGTTTTTCTTGCAAAAGGAGACTGAAATTATGCATGACGCACGAGAAAGATTTAAGGAGCTGGTTGCAAAAGTTCCACACAACAATATTCCGCTGCATGAACAAATTCAATACTTCTACAATGGAGCAGCTTCTGAAGTGAAGGACAAAATTGATACATCTTCTGACAGTTGTATGGCAGATAGGTCTCCTGAAGACATATAGAATCATTGAAAATCTAGCCCTCAATAATTGACAGAATGAAAGATGTATGCCTAAGAAAGATGAGATTTATCAAGTTGATAATTCTACTCATATCTCAGCCCAACTCGAAGCAATCAACAAAAAGCAACTTCATGTGAACATTCCTTTCCATGAAGCCCTTCAGTACATGCCCTCATATGCAAGGTTTATGAAAGATATACTCTCAAGGAAAAAAAATGTTGAAGAAACTGATATTATCAAGATGACACTCATTTGCTGTTCAGTTTGCAAAAGAGATTTACCCCAAAAAGTTAAGGATCCTGGGAGTTTTACCATTCCCTGCACTATTGGGGATTTTTATTGTGCCAAGGCCCTTTGTGATTTAGGGGCAAGCATAAACCTCATGCCATATTCTATCTTTCAAAAATTAGGCTATGTGGAGCTCAAAGAGACGAGAGTAATGATGCAGTTGGCAGACCAATCTGTCAAAATATCAAAGGGAGTATTAGAAGATGTGTTGGTTAAAGTTGATAAATTTGTGTTCCATGTAGATTTTATTGTCATGGATATGATTGCAGGAGAAGAGACTCCAATTATTCTAGGAAGGTCTTTCCTGGCCACAGACAACACACTGATTGATGTGAAGGAATGACAACTAACACTAAGAGTGGAAGATGAAAAACTTTGCTTCAACATCTCAGATGCCATGAAGAGCTCAGCTGACTTGTCCTCATGCTACAACATCAATAGTGATGATCTGGATCACATAGTTTCTGATCTCATTGTTAATCCTTATACAAGTCATGAAGAAAAACTTGATGAAGAGATTCCAAGTGAAGTAGGTGAAGAAGAGGAGAGGAAGGACAAGACAACAATTTCTGAATTGAAGGACTTCCCTCTCACCTCAAATATGTATTCCTAGAGAAAAATAAATACCTAGTAATCATTTCAACATCATTGACTGAAGAGATGGAAGAGCAATTACTCTGAACATTGAGGAGGCACAAGGCATTAACGTGGTCAATAGCAGACATTAAAGGAATTTCTCCATCTATTTGCATGCATAAAATTTTGATGGAAGAAGAATATAAGTTTTCAGCTCAATGCCAAAGAAGACTCAAACCAACTTTGAAAGAGGTAGTAAAAAAAGAGGTAATCAAACTCTTAGATGCTGATATCATATATCATATCTCTGATAGTAAGTGGATTAGCCTTGTCCAGGTAGTCCCAAAGAAAGGTGGGATAACTATTCTGAGCAATAAAAACAATGAACTTGTGCCTACTCGAATAACCACTGGTGGAGAGTCTGCATTGATTTCAGGAAGCTCAATGAGGCAACATATAAGGATCACTTTCCTCTCCCATTTATTGACCAAATGTTAGAACGTGTTCAGGCCATAGCTTCTATTATTTTCTGGATGGGTATTCTGGTTATAATTAGATTGCAGTAGCTTCTGAAAACCAGGACAAGACAACATTCACTTGCCCTTATGGGACATTTGCATATAGACGAATGCCTTTTGGATTGTGCAATGCCCCAGCAACCTTTCAACGTTGCATGATGACGATATTTTCTGATATGAATGAGAAGATTTTAGAGATTTTCATGGATTATTTCACCTTATTTGGGAGCTCGTTCAAGGACTGTTTGGAGAACTTGCCACTAGTCCTACAGAGATATGAAGAAACAAATCTGACACTCAACTAGGAGAAGTGTCACTTCATGGTTAAGGAAGGCATAGTCCTTGGCCATAAAATTTCTGAGAAGGGGATAGAAGTGGACAAGGCGAAAATCGATGTTATTGCAAATCTACCACCGCCAACTAATGTGAAGGGCATAAGAAGTTTTCTGGGTCATGCAGGTTTCTACAGAAGATTCATTAGAGACTTCTCCAAAATAGCTAGGCCACTCACTAACCTTCTCTCTAAAGATGTTAAGTTTGACTAACTTTGATTGTCTAGAAGCATTTTTGCAGCTGAAACAAAAATTGAAGTCAGCCCCGATTGTTGTTGCACCAGATTGGACCCAACCTTTTGTACTCATGTGTGATGCGAGTGATGAAGTAATTTGTGTTGTTCTTGGGCAAAAAAAGGAGAATGTGTTTCATGTAATCCATTATGCAAGCAGGATCCTTACTCCTGCCCAACTCAATTATATAACAACAGAGAAGGAGTTCCTAGCAATCATCTATGCATTCGATAAGTTTCGCTCCTACTTGATCTGCTCCAAAGTTATGTTCACCGATCATTTAGCTATTCGCCATTTGATGATCAAGAAGGATGCGAAACCCAGACTCATTAGATGGATCTTGTTGCTGCAAGAATTCGATGTTGTTATCAAAGATAAAAAAGGGAAGTGAGAACTTAATTGTGATCAACTCTCATGACTCGAATTAGCTTCAGAAGAAGAAACACACATTCTGGAAGACTTCCCTGATGAGAAGATGTTCTCCATAGAAATGGTAAACTCGGTAAAACATCTAAACCCATGTTTTGCTGTTACGCTAATTATCTTGTTGGAGGATGTGTACCTAAAGGGTGGACTTATCATCAGATGAAGAAATTTTTTTCTCATGTGAAGCACTACCTTTGGGAAGACCCATACTTCTTTAAAATTTGTGCAGATCAGGTGATAAGGAGGTGCATACCGAAGGAAGAATATGAAGACATTCCGAGGCATTGCCATGGACTTGAAGCTGGAAGATATCATGGGTCGAATAGGACTGCTGCCAAAGTCCTCCAATGCAAATTCTATTGACCAACTCTTTTCAAAGACGCTCAGGTATTCTGCAAGGCATGTGATAGATGCCAAAGGTTAGGTAACATCTTGCGCAAAGATGAGTTACCTTTGAATAATCTGATTTTCTGTGACAGTTTTGATGTGTGGAGACCTTTCCCCAAATCCATGAACCATGAATACATCCTAGTGGTTGTAGATTATGTTTCCAAGTGGGTAGAAGCCATATCTTCTCCCACAAATGATGCCAAATTAGTTACCAACTTTTTGAGGAAGAACATATTTACAAGATTTGGTACACCTAGGATTATTATCAGTGACAATGACACCCATTTTTGCAACTTTCTTTTTTCTAACTTACTCTCAAAGTTTAGTGTCACACACAAATTGAGTACCCCATACCATGCTCAAACTTGTGGCCAAGTTGAACTATCCAACAGGGAATTAAAAAGAATTCTGGAAAAAAACTATGAGTAAATCGAGGAAAAACTGAGTTCTTAAGTTAGATGATGCTTTGTGGGCTTATAGGATTGCCTTCAAAACTCCCATTGGTATGTCACCTTATAGATTGGTATTTGGAAAATCTTGTCATCTTCCTATAGAGATTGAACACAAAGCATACTGGACCACCCGATTTTTGAATATGGATAAAGACCTAGCAGGTAAGGAATGTCTTCTGAAACTTAATGAACTGGATGAATTTCAGGGTTTAGCTTATGAAAACAACAAGTTGTATAAGGAGCATATTAAGTTGTGGCATGATAGACACATCAAGCAAAGGGAATTTATGCCTGATCAATTAGTACGCCTATATAACAGCGGTATAAGGCTATTCCCTAGTAAGCTCAAGTCTAGATGGACAAGACCTTTTGTAATAGTTGACTCATCCGCTCTAGGAGCAATTGAAAATCAGAACCATAAACAAAGATTTAAAGTTAATGGGTATAGACTCAGACATTATGAGGGTGGACATTATCCTGACCAACTGCCAATGGTCAACATTCTGAATCCATAACGCAAGCATGAGCAAAAGTTTGTTAATGACCATAACTTAGCATTTTCTGAGTCAGGTTTTTAAAATTAGGTCATGGTCAGTCATAGGTTGTCATTTGTTTGTTGTGTCCCTCAATTCTGGTCAAATGAAGTCATCCTAGAGTCCTAGTCAAGTCCAAGGCGTCTGGTTGCCTTAGTTGCATATTTACAGCCTTAGTACCTGTGTTCTCGTCCATAACAGGCTGTGATATCAAGTTATGGGTCGTGACAGCTGAAGTCACAGCCCGTAATAGGACATCACGTCCCACAATAACCCCAGCTCGAGAGTTTTAAACCTGTAACGGGCCGTGATACCACATTACGACCCGTAACACTTAGAGGTCGACACATTCTGTTAGGCTCACGAGCCGTGATACTGCTATCACGGTCTTCACAGAAGCAAACTTTGGAAGCCAAATTGTATCATGAAACATAACAATTGTTCACGGGCCGTAATCAAATTCCTAGAGCTACACCCAATGTATAACGAGTCGTGATACCTCCATTACGACATTTATAGTAGCCAACATCGCCAGCCAACAATTGGTCAAAGACCGTGACATCCTATCACGAGCCGTAAGTATGATTTCGGACTTCAAAAGATCAATTTTCCTGACACGACCCGTGAAAAAATCATCACAGCTTATACAGAGCCGACATTTCAGCGCACATATATGTCACGACCCGTGATGCTATATCACGGGCCGTAAGTTATCGAGGTCCGACGTCAAAAATCCTAAGTTGCCCGACCCACGCCCGTGAAATTTCATTATGGTTGTTGCCTGCGCCGTGAGACGTTCATAACGGACCGTGCTTGGAAACGACTCAACGTGGCATATGACAGCCTACCTTACGACCCATGAAAACTCCTTACGGCAGCTGCCGAACCATTACATTCACATCACGGGCTGTAACCTTACATCACGACCCGTGAAACATTTCGACCAACTTCTGCATCTGAGTTACGAGTCTTTATAACCCATAATGGGTCATGATGAACTTGTAAGCACGCCACTTTACACTTCACGGCCCACGACCATCTCAGCAAAGTCGTTCTATATGTTGTATATCAACTAACCGTTTGCAGGTTCTTCATCTTATCGTCGAACACTATAGATCTATATGATTGCAGCTGTTGCTTCTGCTACATCCACCGCGAGAGTAACTTAGGTCGTATCTCTTCTTTTCAGCTTGTCATTTTCATGCATTATAACCTCCCCGATGGTAGAGCCTAAACATTGAGGACAATGTTAGGTTTAAGCTTGGGGGAGTGCATTCTCATGCATTGCATCTGCACTTATATTGCATATTATCACAGTGATTAAAAATCCAGAAAAATTTAAAAAATTAGAAAATCCATAAAACATCATCATCATCAATATTTTCACATGCTTTGAAGTTAGATTTTTCTAAGAGTAATGTTCAAAGACACCCTGTTAGATGGCGAAAGTGAGATGTCTTAATTTATCACTTATCATCTAAACATTGGGAAAAGAATTGTAGGTTGATGCCAAGTAGATTTTCAGTTACTTAGACGACAAATTCTTGTCTATGCTCTTCTGTCTTGTGTTTAGTTTGAGAGTATACTTCCTTATTGAGTGCATAATTGTATGTTGAGCTTATTGCTGCAAGAAAAGTCAAGTTAGATGATGAACAATTTAAAAAAATTATATGCTTAAGTAGTTGAGGAGTTTGTAACATGCGTTATCCAGAACTTTGGAGGTTTCGGGTTAGTAGATCGGTAGGGGTTCATGCCTAGTGACCTAAGGCCATCTGGTCTGGGATCCACCGATTGAAAGCCTGCTACATGGAACCTTTGGGAAAAATGAAGAAGCACACTAACAAACAAGTCACTTCTGTGATTCGAACTTTAATTCAGAACCTGGGAGAGTTCGGACAAGTAAGCTCGAGAGGTGTTTCAACACCTGTTGCCCTAAGGCCATCTCGTCTGGGAGTCATCAGTCGAAAGGCCGCTACAGGGACCTCCTGCTGCAATATTGTCTTAAGGCTAGAATCCACATGAGAAAGGAAAAATCATTAAGCTTATTCAATATTGAAGTTCTTATTTGATATACTAATCATTAGGACATGTTAGGGCTGAACTTGAGGGAGTTTAAATTTGTTTAAGTATCAGAGATCTATTAGGCAGGGGTTGTTTGAAAAGTGGAAGGATGTTAGTGATAAGTGCATAAATGAAGACATGCGAAAAGTAGCTATTCTGCAGGATCGAAGCAATGATTGATTTCCCTTATATACTGAGTTTTGCTTTGAAAAATGCTTGAGGACAATCAAACATTCAAGCTTGGGGGAGTTTGATGCATGCATATTAAGTGGAAGGATGTTAGTGATAAGTGCATAAATGAAGACATGCGAAAAGTAGCTATTCTGCAGGATCGAAGCAATGATTGATTTCCCTTATATACTGAGTTTTGCTTTGAAAAATGCTTGAGGACAATCAAACATTCAAGCTTGGGGGAGTTTGATGCATGCATATTATAACATGTTTTAGAGCTTGCATTAGGCATGATTTTGAGTCATTTTTGCATGGCATGCATCTATTTTAGTCTTTATTTGTTCATATTGTTTCGAGTCATGATTCTGCTTTTGTTGGTGTTTATTTCATAAGAAATCAGCTCAGGAGAGGTTAAAGGGCTAGAATCGACGAGAACACATCTAGAGAAGATTACATTGATGCATCACGGGCCGTGATAAGGCATAAAAGGAGAATTTCAGTCGTCACAGGTCGCTAAGAAACCATCACGATCTATACAATGGGCAACGCAAGCTCAACCCCGTCTTTACGGGTCGTGATAGACTATTACGGGGTGTAAGGAAGAAGATAACGACTTTAATGGAGTTATTACGACCTTCGCCGAAGCTCCCAACTCAGAAATCTAGATCGTCACGGGACTTTACACAGTGTTACGGGCCGTTACGTACCAATTCACGAGGCGTTACTGCATATCACGACGTTTGCCGAAGCGATCACCAACTACAGCACAGATTGTTACGGGACGTGAGGTTACATCACGGGCCGTAAGTATGGGAAATTTCCGATGCTGTCAACCTGCACACGATTTACGGGTCGTTAGCTCCTGTTACGGGCCATGATGCAATAAGAGATGTAGTCAGTCCAATGTCATGATCCGCAACGTCAATATTACGACCTTGACAGTGCAAAACGACACTTTGTTCAACCTGTTACGGGTCGTGATGGATTGTTACGGGGCGTAAGGATGAAAGTCACAACCACAACATCTACATTATGACCTTTACAAAAGCTCCAACACAGGACATTCAAATTATCACGGGCCATTACGAAGAGTTATGTGCCATGAAGATGTCCAGGATATCAGCAGTTTCAGCCGTCATGCATTGTCACGACCGTTTTAGTCGGCAACATATTACATATTTGCAAGTTACGGGTCGTGACAACCTGTTACGGACCGTAACGCGATGGTGACACCTCGAAGCCACCCGATCTGTTCACGAGTTACGAGCCGTGAAGTTAAGTTACGGGTCGTGATGAATGAAGTCAAATTGGAAATGGTCAAGTTACGAGCCGTGATGATCCATCACGGGCCGTTATGAAGTTACGGGATTATGATTTCGGAGTTTATCATGAGATTTGGCTGCCAGGAAGAAATATAATTGATATGAGATCTTGGAGGACTGATTATAAGACGTTTGAAGAGTTATAAGAGACTTTTATAGGGTCTAATTGGAAAACATTGTTTGGATCCTAAGGTTATGACGAAATCCTAGTTTTCGAGCATAGGATAAAAGAAGAAATTTTCAGAATATGGAGGACGGCTGGTAGTTGATTCAAAACTTAGAGAAGACAAGACGAAGGCTAGAGGCTGCTGGATTTGGAGGAAGAGGACAATGCATTCGCTGGAAGGCTGTTCGACATCTTCATTAGTATTCTCTTATAATTTTTTGTTTATGGGATGAGCTTCTTATATTGTCATGAACAATTTTATTAGTGAGTAGTTCATTTTAGGGAGTTTGTGAACCCTAATGTTGATTAGATGATCTTATGAATTGTTCCTTTTGAATATCCGATGTGTTCTTAATGTTGTTCTTCTTTTGAGATGATCAACTAGTTAGTGTAAAAGAGTTTATGGTCTTATTTGTAGGAAGAATTGATTTGGAAATATAAGTCTTACCATTGCATATCTCAATTTGATTACTTGTTTAAGATTCAGGTTGTGTGGCCTATTGGTGGGTCTTGTTTAAGCAATCAATAGTTTAGGTCTGCATAATAATATTGCATCTTAATTTATGAATTATATGAGGTGGATTTGCTTGAACATCCTTATAAATTCTGAGATTAAGATAGATTATTGCACCTGTTGAGGGGCTCACACCTTTAGCAATCCTAGTCCATCATTAAGAACAACCTGTGCTTAACTCAATCGAATCAAACTTAGTGGTGAACAAACCCCTGCCTTCTCCAGATATTGAAGTCATCTATTTAGTAATCACATATCTTACTTCTTCTTATAATTCTTTTCCTTAGTTTCTGTTCTGAGCATTAAACAAACATGCATTGAACTGATTCTCCCAAATCACCTTAGAATTGATTAAGATAATTCACAGCAATCCTCGTGGGAACGATATCCCTTCTCATCTTCTATATTACCTCATCTTCTATATTACTTGTGCGCGATCAGTATACTTGCTGGATTTTACGCATCATCTACCTACAATGCTTACCCTGCATAATATGGAATGGAACTTCATATGTTAAAAGAAATGCCTAGTGCACTAGATAGAAAAAAGTGTGAGGAGCTCTTCTACACTTGGTTGAGATGCAATGGTACTTCAGATAACTCTGAATGATTTTGGACAAAGGCCATGGAAGAAGGCCTTTTATCTTAGATCCCCTAAGAGATGTAGTCAGTTTGTCCTTGTACTCAAGATGACAAGATGATATGGCTGACTTGTAGGTCAGATAAATTTATCTACACCAGAACATGTGATGTTGTGAGAGAAATGATGTAGCACCAAATATTATTAGTTTAAAATATTTTATTAGTTAGGATTGTTATTATCTTATTTTCCTTTTTGCTATTTTTGGAGGATTTGTTAGTTATTTTAGATCTTTCTATTAGGGTCAAAGTCTATCTGTAAAGCTCTATATAAGAGTTCTTTTGATGTGAACAAAATCAGACTTTGAATATTTTCCTCAAATTGAACTTCGTGTTCTTTTACCGTGTGGATTCACGATACCTTCGGTGGATTCCGAAGAACTCTAGTGGGTTCCAGAGTAATTATTTTTCTTATCAAATTGAAGTGGACGACTTGCAGATCGACATCGTTGGCGGATTCCAGAGCAATTATTTTTCTTATCAAATTGAAGTAGATGACTTGCAGATCGACATCGTTGGTGGATTCCAAAGTTCTCGGTGGATTCCGAGATTGTTTATTCATCGTTCGCCTTGCCTCATCACCATTGTCGCCCGCCTACGCCCATCTTTCGCAACCCGTTGCGTCAAGTAGTATCAGAGCAGGTTGATCAAACCTGTAGTTATCTTCGATCTTTTGTCATAAAAAAAGGAAAAAAAAGATGTTCAATCCTTCTACATCGCATTCGTCAAGTTGTTAGCCGCACATCAATCCAAATTCGAGGACGAATTTCTTTGAAGAAGGAGAGTTTGATGTAGCACCAGATATTATTAGTTTAAAATATTTTATTATTTATGATTGTTATTATCTTGTTTTCCTTTTTGTTATCTTAGAAGGATTTGTTAGTTATTTTAGATCTTTCTATTAGGGTCAAAATCTATCTATAAATCTCTATATAAGAGTTCTTTTGATATGAATAAAATCAGACTATGAATATTCTCTGCAATTGAACTTCGTATTCTTTTATCGTGTGGATTCACGATGACTTCGATGGATTCTGAAGAACTCTGGTGGATTCCAGAGCAATTATTTTCTTATCAAATTGAAGCAGACGACTTGCAGATCGACATTGTTGGTGGATTCCAAGGTTCTCGGTGGATTCCGAGATTGTTTGTTCGTCGTTCGCCTCGCCTCATCACCATCATCGCCCGTCTACGCCCATCTTCCGCAACCCGCTGCGTCAAGAAAAGTCCTAAAAAACATCATGACAAAGGGCAATATGATTTTCAAGGAAAGTTACACATACATGATGGCTCCTGAAGTTGGTTAATGAGATGGAGGTTAAAAGTACTGATCTTGAATGTAGTTTTAACAGTATGCCTGCATACAATATCACAATTATTCGGATGTGGTCTTCTCTTCTAATGGTCTTTTAATATACAAGTATGTAGGAAGATGGAATGAAGAACTAAAATGGCTAGTATGCAACTGTTGAGATAGACCATATCAGGTTCTTCTGAGACCATCAGGTTCTCATGAACATGGATCAACGAGCGCAATGGCGTTGTATGATCCATGTAGCCGACCCCACCTAGTGGGATAAGGCTTTGTTGTTGTTGTAGTTACAACATTTAGTTGAAAAGTCAGAAGGATTTTCTTTAACAGTAATTTAGGACCATAGCTATTCCTAGTAAGATCAAATAGACATCTTCTACAACTGCCTAGTTTGGAGCGTATCAGAGGAAGTGATGATGTGAAAAAGAGGACTGGCCACAGCAGCGGATCAAATGTGTCGGCTCAGCAACTCTCCTTTCAGTTGACACTTTTTTTTGTTGTTTACCTGTTTTCCTTTAGTCTAATCTGGCATTTTTCATCTGTTACCAGCAATAACCTTCCACATAGAAGCTCTGAAAGCAATCACTTTGTTGTGTATTCCTCATGTTATTGGTGCTTTTAGACTATTTGGATTGATTTGTGATTATTGTGTTACTCAGTTTTGAGAACATTTCTATAAGAACTTATACTATTTGCTATTATTCTATGAGAATGGTAGTGTAGCTCCTTATTCTCCATGGTATTATAGCTCCTTCTTCTCCTTTTTCAAGCTCTTAAAGTATGTCCTGTGTTTTTCCTTTAGAGCCAGTTATATCTGGAATGATCCTTTTGGGCTCTGTTAGTAATAACTTCCCTTAGGGATTTTTTTGGCTCACACACATTCGTGTTTTCAGTTGCTCATTAATAGAATTCATTTATCAGAAAGAAACTAATCATTATATAATTTATCATTTGATATATTTTCTCTTAAGTGGTCATTACATGTGTTCCAATCATTACAAAAAAAATAAAACAAATCAAACATATTGAACAAAGGGTATTTTATCTGAAGTCAGATTCAGGAGTGTGTTTCTGAAAGAAGATAAGGAAAATACTTTTTTTTGTATGATAAAAAGGTAAGATTATGTCATCAATCAACTTGTTTCATCATTACATATAAATAATCAGGCACTACGAATAACTGAAGTGAACAGAGATATTAGAGACCAATTAAAGTTATTCCCTATTTCACTGATAAAAGTTATTCTATATGTAAAGGATTTCTAACTGCAGATGCAAGATCATGTCAGTTGAACGTATAACCGAACAAATCCTTATAATGGTGCAAAATTTAAAACATGTCATGAAGTACATAAGGTTAGACTAGATATCTATAATATGAAAGTCATATAAGAGCACATGACTGACCTCCAAATACTTCTCGTCATCATACAAGAATTTTGGTAACTTCCGCATGAAATCTTTTCTGTCAGTCTCCATCACCGCTTTGCTGATCTGAAAATAGCCATACATCAGAAGCAAAAAAAAATCATGATATTATGTTTGCCAGCTGCATAATGGATCCAAACATGAAAAAATCATGAAAACTAAACCGTTCCATAATCTACTAATTATTTGTCAGGAACATAGTATTTCACAATATCTATAAGCAATAATCTTAATATGAAATTATGCCGGAAAAAAGGTCTTATTGTATGCAAAGAATAAAAAAATGAACCACCAAAATTTTGTCATGTTTCTTCCACTTTAAAATTATTCAGCAAGATAAGGAAAACACATCAGATAATATAGGATGCAGTTAAAATATCTTATGGATCAAGGATATTAACTAACAACAAGTGTCCAAGATCAAACATGAGATATAATTTGTAACATGTCGAATGTAGTCCTGAAAATAAAGAGAAAAAAATCATCTCAGTACCTGGGGTGCAAATACACACGCAAGGGTTCCCATCACAAATCCTCCGAGTACAAAGCCACCAACAAAGGCTTGACCACTGCTCGGCCTATCCCTAATACCCATTACAGGAAACACAAAGAATAAATACACATCCTCCAGAAAGAAATTTCAAAATTTCCAGCACGAGACATTATTTTTGGAAAGGATGGATACAAGAGTGGACAGTCATCCAAATTAAACAAATGTGACAAATATAACTACATAGAATATCCAATTTCTTTATCTTCTTCTTAGAATGAATACAATTATATGGGGAATCTTCAGCAGGGAAACGCTTTGAATTAATGTTCTCTATACATGAGCTTAACAATTCAAAATGCAAGGTTACACTTTGTTGCGAAACTAATCCTAATACTGAGTACAATCAAGTAATGCAATGTTTCTGTGCAAGAAACAACATCATTCGTACATATTAAGTTATACATGTAAGAAACAATAATGATGAACATAATAATGATGTGCGCATAAGGTTATGCAAATGTAGCAAAACCACAGAAGCTAGAGTGGATTCTCTATTTCTGTAGTGATATCTAACACTTCCGAATTACTAGATGTGCAAGGAAAACAATAATGATGAACATAACAATGCTAAAGAGACATGGAAAGATGACTAATTTAGCAAGTTTTTGATAGCTCTCAGTTCAGTTACCCAAGTCCAGCACGAATGCTAACACAGCTCTTATACGTCGGTTCTCCTCCCAGTCTTCTTTGGCCAATGGGACTGAGAGACAATCTCCTCGGATGGCACAGAGACCGCTCTGATTGCTTCAGTAGACAACCTTGTCGCGTAAAAGAAAAAAAGATCAAACTTTTACAAAATTAACGCATAAAAGAAAACCAAGCAACGTCAACTACCGAAGAATTAACCATAGAAAAATAAAAAAAAATCGCGATCAAAGTCGAAAGATTTCTAGGAAACGGAGTATCGGAAGGGATTGATCGATACCGGAATGCCCCATGAATCGCGGATCTTGGACGGAGACGAGCGAGTTCGCGAGTGCTGCCATGGCGAACTTTAGGAAGAAGAAGACGAATGAGAAATAAGGGGGAAAAATAGAAGAGATTTGGAAAGTTTTCGATTTATTTATTGATCTCGTTTTGGTTTAAGGGGGTTCGACGCTGTCCGGTTCGCCAAAACTTGATCTTTTTTTAGAGAGAAAAAAGAATAAATATAATTTTAAATATTTATTTGTTGGTATCCCCTTATAATTTTAAATATAATTTCGTTAGAGTCGGGTCCGTAATTTTAAATATAATTTTAAACTATAGTAACGAGCAAATCAGAAATCGAATTGACAAGTTTAAAAATCGAGATTAACCTGTGAATTTAAAATATAATAACTGAATATTCATTAAATTTAAAAAAATCTAATACATTTTACATTTATAATATCATATTTTCTAATAAATTTATATTTATATAACTCTACTGATCAGTGGGAATGATGAAAAATGGGTAAAACTAAATTGTTAGTCTACGTTATTAAATTTGTGTAAAATAACAGTGGGTATGAAGAAAAATTTAGGTCGAATTGGATGGTTTTTAGTCTGAAATGAGCCCGGATTTGTTTTAAAAAAAAGTAAGATGAGTATTTCTGAACCGCATTGACAAAAGCATGACATTTCAAAATTGTTTAGAAAATTATTATTAAATATCTTTTTTAATCTTACTTTGTTTTTCATTTTTCAAATATTTTTATTGAATTAATAAAAAAAGATATAATGATATTTTATAATTATTAAAAAATAAGTTAACAATTTTTTTGTGTTACACATAAGTGATATATAATTATTAAAGAGTGTTAATTAGAAAACAAATAAAAAAAGAGCGGAAGTTTTGGTATGGATACAGGTACGCAAGAGCGGGAGAAGCGAGAAACTCTCGCACAGTCATATTTCGATCTTGTTGTCCTCGACGCCTCCGCCACGGTTTCCATCGATCCAACGAGGCCGGAACAATGGAGTCCTCTCTTCGATTTCGCGGCGATTCCAAAACCCTAAGGCTCCATGCCAAGGAGAAGATTTCCCTCGCCTACAACACCGTGCTTCAGGTCTTTTTTCTTCCTCTCTTTCTTTCATGTTTTCGTTTTTACTCCAAAACTTTGTTTTTTTTTTCCTTCTTGCCAGTTCATATAGATTTGATGTTTCCGCCCTACGCAGAGTATTAAAAACTGTTCATTTATGATTGAAGAGGGTTTGAGTCTTGTAATTCTCATCAATGTCGCAACTCGTAACGCAGTTTGGGCGGAATGTTGGATATAAATCGAATCATCGGTTTGCTTTATGTATTTCTCGTCCTGGTTATGTGTGATCCAAGAAGTAATCGTTTCGCATATAACCCAAAAAAATTTTTTTTGCCCCTGCTTCAGCAAGGTCATTGCCAGGATTGTTTAGTGACAGGAACACTTTGTTTTGCACCACTGTACCTGTAGATTTTGATCAAAACATTATTTTTCTGTGACGTGAGTTAGTACTAAGAAATAAACGGTCTTTCTGTATCTTCTCTAGAGTCTGAGATGTTTTTGGTATGCTGTATGTGCAAATGCTTATTGGAGTAATCCCTTTGGTTGCACTTGGATTTCTGCCATACGATCAGTTTCAAAATGTGCCTATCATGATTTTATCGTAAAAGAAAAAAAAATATCATGCTTATTTCAGTTTTGTTGCTGGCTAAATTCATGCTTCTGTTATGCCATTTTATGAATATGGTGGATTTTTATAGGTAAGTTACTAGTTGTCATGAATAGTGATATTTGTTTAAGTTGCATTCTAAAAAGGAGATAAATGTATTTCTGCAGGCACATGGAGTGTTAGATACTACAACTGGTTCTCCTAGTTATCTTGCCCTTGTTGTTCGGCAGTTCTATCCTCAGGTCTGTCTCAAGCTTAACTTATGAGTTATGACAACCTCAATGTATCATATTGTTGTCAAAGGATACGTTTTCAGTGTTATTTGGTTTCCATTTTGTAGGTATCTGCAAGCATGGGCGTTGGTGTTAATTTCAACAAAGATGATAAGTTAAATTATCACGTTCGGGCGAAGAAATCTTTGCCTATCACAGAAAATCGTAGCTTGTATGTCAATGTCAAAGGAAGGTGTGACATTGACAAAGAGTTAAAAAAGGTTAGTATTATTGGTTAAGCAAAGATTGATATTTATCAAAAATTGTATTTATGCATGTATAAGTATGCGCACTTTGTTCTCTGTATTGTTTGTTTCTCCTGCTGTAAAATTCTAGTTTAACAAGAATATGATCCTTCATGCACAAAAGTCTGAGTTTATAACTAAAATGATTGAGGTTCATGTTGTATTTTCTTGTGATAAAAGGAAATTTTTTTTTTTCTCGACTAAAATAGAAAGGTAAGATCATCATGGGAAAAAACAAGAAGAAAGTTTAAGATATTTATATCTATGATTTGAGCTCTGTCAGAAAACTACCTGAATAAGGATTTCTGTTAGATTATATTTGCATAATAATATGATATTTTTCATCCATTCTTGTCTATATTTGTTATTTCATGGGCCTTTTTTCTTTCTGACCGTGTTGCGAACTGAAATATAACCTTATTAAGCTTAAATATGACAATTCTTTTCTGATCATACCGTGCTATTTTAGACTATCACAGAACAAGTTTATGTATACTAAGGAGCATATTTGTTTCTTAGAAAAAACGGAAAGTAATGACTTTGTTTTGTATTCATTTTTATGACTTTAATTTGAATTCATGATTGAAAGTAGTTTTAGTGGTATGCTAATTTTCCTTATGCTCTTGGACAACTACTGAACTTCTGCAGATGAAACCAAGAGGAGGAGTTGAGTTATCTTGGAGCATTTTGGATTTCCAGAAAGGCCAAGATGTGAGGATTAAAGTGGGTTATGATATCTGTGACAAGGTATTTTCTCAATCACTAAACACAACTGCAAAAAGGAAAAATCTCGTTGTGGGAGACCTTTATGACTTTTGACATGTATATGTGATGCCACATCATTGGTTATGGTCTCTTTAAGCTTAATGTATTCAATATTAGTTGTTTTAGATTTTTTTTTCTTTTTGATGAAAGATGTCTTATGATTCTCATCTATCTTAATACCGATATAAGTAAATTGAGAGCATAATGTGGTTTGTCTCTGATTCTCCTTAAAAAAAGATTAAAAAATCTAGACATAATCAGTTGTCAAACACAAATCTGGACTTTAAAAAAGATCCCATACCTGCACTCAAGCTGGTACCTGTAGATGCCTAGCAGAATCAGGAGTTTATTAAATTTGAGAACTTCTAGTGCTTAGTAACACTTCTGGTTGAAAGAAAAGGGGGTGGGGGGTTGTATGTACTGAGATTAAGGATTTGACTTATCTGATAAAATAAGCATCTAAATCCAGAGTTTTTTTTAAGAAAAAACTAGTTGCATTATTTAATAAAATGACTGCTAATAAATGTGAGTAGTTGTAATGCTTAGTAACATAGGTGTCCATACGTTTTCTTTTCCTGAGGATAAAGGATGAGAGCCGAGTGCTCTCATCCAATTTGGTGTCGATAAGTTATTTTACATAAATGACCATAACATATTCTTAATTAATTTTTGTTACAGGTATACACTTTTAATGACAAATTAGTACTTATATGCATAATACATATTTTAATTGATTAATATATATATATATATATATATAATTACTAAATTTGTTTATCAAAAACCAAAAACATAGGGAGGGACCTTCCGTTTTTCGTCAACCAACGAGCCCTATGAAATTTTAGAAAAGAAAAGGCTAACGAGTTTATCAACGCAGTCATACAGGCCCTATTGTGTCTGAATATTGCTCTGCATGAAATATGTCCATTGTTACTCAAATATTTGTTATATGGTCCACCATCGGTAGCTGTTTGAGGACAAGATGATGAAAACAAGATCATAGAATACTTATAGGAATTATATTTAAGGTGTGATGTTGTGAAGACAATTTCAGGTGAATCACTTTTTAAAACAAAAAAATAAGTTCACATGATTCATTTTCCATCCTCCTTTTTTCTTGATGCAGGTGCCATACTTCCAGATCAGAGAAAATAATTGGACCTTTAATGCTGACATTACTGGCAAATGGAATGTAAGATTCGATTTGTGATCATCCCGCTACTTGGATTTTGCAAGAGAAATATGTGACACTTTGCAATAATATTATTTCATACTTTTTTATGATCCTTCTTTATAGGTGGTTTCCTTCATTTATTATTATTTTTCATTTTTATCCACTTTGTCGTTGCACTGCACGAAGCTGATGGCAATTTATTTGTAATGAAAATAATATGATATGTCAAGTTTCCATTTCTTAAATTGTCATTTTATACACTATACCTCGGAGGTATTACCCCTCCTACCTTTGTCCTGTCCTTGTTGCAATTCGCCTACTTGTTTGCTTGGTAACGTTACAACGTGAATTGTTCGTGTGCCTTCTTTTGGCACAGTGACAACATGCTCTTATGGAGTTGGTATTACGGGAATAGCTTTTTTTATAGCCTAAAAAAATAAAAATCTTCAATCTAAAAGATCCCAGCAATCCTTATCATGTTCCAATCATGATGTTTTAGTTGGAAATCGAATTTCCAATCGCTCTAATTATCAAGTGATTGGTCAGAGTTATGACTTCTTGCAATGATAGAATATAATATATGTATGAATATTGAATGACCATGATGGATTCTTAATCATGTTTCTGTCATTTTAAGGATATTCATGATTTAATATATTAAGAGAATTAAAAATAGAAGGCATATGGATAATCCTAGAATGAGAGTTGAGTTTACTAGAGAGGTCTCTTGCTATTTTAAATTTATAACAAGGATTCTACCTTTGGATCACTTAATATTATAATATTATATATAACATTTTAACCTAGTAAACTCAACATCTAAAAGATCTTAGTTGAGTTTATTAGGGTAAAATATTTGTGCAGCGCTTCTTACGGCGCACCCACTTCTACTCATATTTAAATAGGAGTAATTTCATCTATAGTCCCTCAACTTTGCTCATATTCCACTTTAGTCCTCGAATTTTAGTTTGTAACAAATTGGTCCCTTAACTTGCAACTTGCTCGTCGAAAGTCCCTTCACCTATGATAGCAGATTTTTTCAGTTTTCACTCCACGCGGTAAATTCACGTAAGTAAAAAATAAAAAATAAAAATATTGACGTGAAATTTAAATATTTTTTGAATAGTCCCTTAACTTTACTCGGTTCCCATTTTGGTCTCCTAACTTTAAATTGTAACCCTAATTTTAGTTTGTAACTAAATGATCCCTCAACTTTATAATACGTTCACCGAATGTCCCTTTTTATCAAATTTGGTTTATTATTTTTTTGTCCACGTGAGAATACGAACATTAATATTTCTTGCGTGTATGTTATTGTATGTATATGTGAGAATAACATGAACATATAGAATATTTTAATTTTCATCTTCATGCAAAAGTAAATGATTTGTATAAATTTCATAAAAAAAGAAAGGTCAGCAGTCATCAGAGTTTCGGAGAAAAATGCACGTACTAGTGAAAATTTAATGGCGATCTATATCCATTTTTTGAATAAAAATTATAAAAACCACTCTTGTAAGAAATGAAAAGTAATAATATTTATCGTATTGACGTATTCTCACGAATACATATAATAGTGTAGATGTAAGAAATATTTGAATATTTATCAAATTTTTGTCCACGTGAGAATATAAAAATTAATATTTCTTGCATCTACACTATTATATATATTCGAATGCGTCAACAGGATAAATATTATTACTTGTCATCTCCTACAACAGTGGTTTTTATAATTTTTATTCAAAAAATAGATATAGACCGCCATCAAATTTCACCAGTACGTGCATCTTCCTCCCAAACTCTGATGGCTGCTGACCTTCCTTTTTTGATGAAATTTATAAAAATTATTTACTTTTGTATGAGATGAAAACTAAAATATTCTAT
>LTAE01000641.1:60729-75688 GCA_001647135.1 Pontederia paniculata
TATATATATATATATATATATCATATTTTTATGTAGGTTTAATATTATGAGCATATTAGTAAAGGTGAGTGTGGTATATATATTATGAATTTGCGCTATAATCTATATATTATAAGTGCAATCGAGTCTGAGTGTACATGTGAGTGTGGTATATGCACTAGTGTCTCTCAACGATCACATTCAAGCACGGATTTTTTACAAATTTCAATATCTTATCAAAGGACCATCGTAGCGTCGGATGTGGGCAGGCACTTCAAAAGTGATCCAACAACACGTGAGTCACATAGATATCAGAATTGAAGCTGGAAATTCCTTAACCTCATTATTATGAGACTAACTAAATTAAATCACTTTTAGTTGAGTGAACAAAGCAAGTTCACGCGATCGAATTTCGGAAACAGCCGAACACAATATCATCTTCTCCCTATCAAAACTTATCTTATCATCCTACACGCATGGAGATGTGAACGGCCACCAGTTGGAATTATTTATTTATTCTTCTTAGTTTCATTTGTGCCTAAAAGAGTGGATGAAAAATGGGAGTTTAGGTGCTGTGATAAAAAGTTCATTTTTATTTAAATAGGTTGTTTGAATTTTTATAAATTTCATTCGTCAAAATTTAATGTTCAATTCGAAGCGACCTGAATTAATCGAGTGTTAATAGTCTTGTCATGTTAATAATGATCTTAGATGACAGAAAGAAAGATAAAAAAAAGGACAGAGAGTGGAGTGGTCTTCTTCTTCATTTCCAGTTGGTGATCAGAGCAGAAGCAACTTTTGCAGACGACATTGGCCACCACTCTCAGTTCATCTACCAATTTCGATCCCTTGGTCTCGACCTGTTAATGTTTGGACCCTTGGTTTTACATCAGACGGATGCCGTTCCTTCTTGACCACTTTGCTAAAGTCTCAATTTCAGCGCACTCTTATCCAAAATCGAAATCTGAAACGCATGTGGTTGCTTTGGATGGAAGTGGCTGCTAATTATTCCTCGGAGTCAACCTTTCATGGTCAAACAATTAATCTTATAGGATGCTTCATGATCAATACTACAAAGTGCTCAAACTATATATATATATATATATATATATATATATATATAGTGGAAAGAAAAGAAAAAAAATGAGAATATTGTGCTTGAATTGCTTCGTGCCATGAGGCTTATCGTCGGACCTAAATTTCACTGCTGGCTCCTCTCATTGATTTGCCATTAGCCATCCCCCACTCAAGTTTTTTGCGGTGGATAACTTGTCCACTCAAGTCAACACGTAAATGACAAGTGGCGATTGTATGTGCAAATTATTCCAGTTGGAAATGAGGGTCATCTCAAAGCACTGTTTGGTATCAGAATTTAATATTCTTGGACTGGGAATAAGTGTTCTTTTTTTTTGTTGGAACAAGAGAGCGTTTACTGAGTATTCGGTTGAAACAAAAATAAGAGATTAATTAATCATAAAAATAATAACTCTTTGACTTTATAATATGTAATTATGTTAATATAATCTAAAAAAGTAACTAAATTGACATAATATATAATTAATCATAATGATATAATGCTAATAGAATGTTAAATAAATTAAATACTATAACTGATTATCGGGATTATCTCGTGAGAGGAGAAGGGACTACTAATTCCGAATTTGAATTTTAGAGGCGTCGTCTTAGTCAGGATTGTATCTACTCACGTTTGAACGTCAAATTAGTCAAGTGTCAGTAGTTTTGGTTACTGATAAATCTTCATCGAAAAAAAATATTCAAGAATAATTCAAAATTAATTCAAAGCATATGTTTCTTGAGAAAAAAAAGAACACCATTAAATAATTGTGATAATATGCTACTTATTAATATTTTTAGTTAAATATATACTATATTATTTAATTATTAAAAAGGGGGAAAATAGGAAGAACAATTAAATTCCTGCTGCAAGCAAGAACACTACTATGACCATTTTTCATGCTCCAATATTCAAATCTACTAATCGAGACTCAAATTCGAGACTTTTTTAAAACGAATAGAAACTTTAATTCTGATTATTAATTTATAATAAGTCATCTCAATCTTAACAAACACACATTCTCTCTCCTCCATTATAGGAAAGAATTATACGCCTAGTCAAAAAAGAGCTTGGGAGTAACATTTTTGTACGAATTTTATTAGCCCCATCTTATTTACACCAACCACTCCACTAAGTTTAACATATTTTTAGCAAATGCTATACATGAAGTAGCAAGAGTCATTTTATTCTGGCAAATAAAAGTCCTTCCCTGGCCAGTGCATGGCATGTGCATTCAGAAAGCCACAGCCACCTCTTCCGATCCACGATTGATCACAAGGTCCCCCCACCCACTGTGGGTCGAAGATTAACAAAACTGGAAACCGAAGAGCCGCAAAGATCAACAAAGAAACAGCCCCCAGGATTGAGTGATGGTGGAGAAGAAGAAGTAGAAGAATTGAAGAAGATGATGCCTAGTCATGCAACCAGTTGGCTTTGCAGTAGACCCATCTTTTTTTTCTGCTCCCAGTGCATGCATCCTCTCATCGATCTTTTGCTCCACTTGACGAGCTTTTTGATCCCTGCTGCTTTTCCGTGGCCCCCCGACTGTGCTACTTTGCCTTGATATTTCAGCAACATATATCTATCTATCTATCTTGTTTCACCATGATTACTTCTTGCTTGCTTCCAAGCGATCCTTGTTCTTGGTTCCAAATAGCATGATGAGTGCCTCATGTAACATCCACGTCACGTTCATATAGTTCAGTGTTAACCACCAGCAAGTCATGCCCAGTGCTGCAATAACTTTTCAACACCTCGCACACTGTATTTAGCATCTGAAGTCGATAGGATGATGGAAACAGGCACAGTATGAAAACAGTCAAATAATGCAGCAGAATGTTTGAGGTTAAATATTAATCTTCAAACATTTTGGCCTTATGCAGAGAGAGAGAGAGAGAGAGAGAGAGAGAGAGACTCATAGAAGGCCATCATGCAATGTGTGCTAAAGGCAGTGCATTAGAAATTTGTATTCATGCCGTAGTGCTAGTTGCTACATCAGAAAAATAAAGGAAAAATAGAAGGTCTAGCTACATGTTTTCTAAAAAGGGTTTAGGCAGGTCTGATATGAAGAAAGGAATCAGTCCAAAGGAGCCGACAAGTTCTACTTCTTATTTGGATCAAGGATGGAGGTGGGCAACTAGTGGTGGACCATCTATACATCTATACATGCAGCAAAAGCTCTAGAATGCCCAAAATTATATGGTTCCTTCCATAAGCTATAGCAAAAGAAGATTACTTACTTCATGTTCTAATTTATGCGCATTAAATATATGAGTACGCCATACCTCTATTATGATAAACAAAAAAACAGTAAGGAAAAATTCATAAAATAACAAAAGGTACTACCTAATGTCACAAATAATACGAGTTTCAAAAGTAGGCACGGAACCTAGCTAGATATATAACATGAGAGGAAAAGGATCGTGAATAACAATATAAATATAAAGATATTATTTTTTATTAGTTTAAATTTTTAAGATTGTAATAATTAATTTAATATGACATCGTGAAAAAAATTCTAAGCTCAAATTTTGAGTAATAAAAATTAATTATTTTTTTAGTGATTTAAGTGATGAGTTGAACTAAATCAAAATTATCACCAACTCACGCAATAGAAAATGTTAAAAGTATAATTATGAAGAAATTACTCTTTTTATTAATTAAACTTTTAAAATTATTAATAATTTATCTAATTTAATATATGTATGTATTTATGTATTATATGGGTGCACTAAGACCGTGCATGCAGTAGATATAGACACTTTGCCATGTGAGAGTTGCTAAATGAAACAAATTTTATGTACTAATATGTAAAGCTTCCATCTCAAGATTTGCAATTAAGGGAGATAAGGACCAAGGAATCAATTTTGTCATGGAGAACATCCAAAAGAAACATTTTTATCATGCAATTCACATGTGTGCCCCTCAACTAATTAGCTTCATCTCATTGATAGTTAGCTAAGCCTAATTTTTAGGTCGCCGACTAAGCTTCTATTATGTGTAATTTGGCTCCATTCCATACTCGTTAGATAAAAATTAAAGACCTCTGAAATAAGTTTGACCTGTACATTACTTGCATCTCCAACTGTGATACTTGGTACCTTCAGCGGTTTCGTGATTTAGCTTCGAAAATATAATTATATTACTAGTAGAGTTAGATTAGTTGATAAGCAGATTGAGTAGCAGATTAGGATGGTAAAGATTTTCGGATAAAGAAAGTTTTAATGTTTTATACATTTAATTGAATTCGTGAAGTGTTAGTAAAATTGGATATTATTATCTTTAAATAATTATGATTTCATGAAGGGAAAGCATTCTTCAGTAATTATTTATTTTAATTTATAGTTCTGATTAATATAATTTAAAATTATATAACTAATATGAAATATAATATAATTTTAGATATTTTAATCCGATCTCATGTTTAAAATGGACGATCTTTCACCGTATGTTATACGGGAGGATATTTCACCTCCGTTACATCTTTATATATATATATATATATATATATATATATATATATATATATATATATATATATATATATATTTTTTTTTGANTTAAATGATAATTATTTCCGAGGAGCATTTTTAAAATGACTTATTAAATAGAGTTCTAAGTTACAGGATTTGCTCAAACGTATCCGATGCCCCTTTTAGTAATAAACAAAGACGATAAGCCCTTTTATGCAAAAAACTCCCATTTCAAGTTCCCAACTCTATAAAAATGCCCCTCATTTGACGCTCTCTTCTCACTTCGTTTCCCTCTGTTTTTTCATGAGATCACAAAACCAATGCGCTCTCCGGCGAGATTCCTCAGCGATGGCATGCCGCCGGCGCCTCCACCTCCGCCTCCTCCCTTCGACTCCGACGTCGCCGTCGTCCTCGCCGCCCTCCTCTGCGCTCTGATCTGCGTCGTCGGCCTCGCCCTCGTCGCGCGCTGCGCCTGGCTCCGCCGCGCCACCTCCCTCGCTGTCGGCTCCTCCTCCGCTAGCCCGCCCCCGCCTCCGACGCCGCCCAAGAAGGGGCTCAAGAAGAAGGCCATCCGCTCGCTCCCAACGGTCTCCTTCGACGCTTCGGTCTCTGCGGCCGGCAAGCTCGCGGACTGCGCCATCTGCCTCGCCGAGTTCGCCGACGGCGAGGAGATACGCGTGCTCCCGCAGTGCGGCCACGGGTTCCATGTCGTGTGCGTTGACACGTGGCTGGGCTCCCACTCCTCCTGCCCCTCCTGCCGCCGGATTCTGGTGGTTCCCGCCCCGTCGTCATCGTCTTCGTCGTCGAGGTGCCAGCGGTGCGGCGAGAGCCCCGGCGGCGCCTTTTCCGCCGGGGGCGCGGCGGAGGCCGGAGCCAAAGTGAGGGAGGACGCCGTCGACGCCGACAGGTTCCTCCCTTAAAAAATAACCATAAATTTGTTGATTAATTCGTCTCCCCTTCTTTCTTGAGAACTATTGAATTGAATGGGGGAAGAAACGAAGGCAAGTAGAATTATTGTAGGGCTGTGTTGTCTTAGGATCCGATGCTTCCTGTGTTTATATTTTAGCCTTCTTTAACTGTAAATAGAAGCCAAGCTTTGCTCCAGAACTCTGGAGAAGAGTAAATGGTGTGCTTGTAGGGTCATTTTAATTCAAAAGGTAGAGAGAAATGTGAAAAAGAAAAAAAAAATAAAGTATCAAACTTTATCCCAATAATAATTATCTTTTTCCAGGGTGGAAGAAGAATAATAATTATAGCTGTGGGGAACTTTATCTTGTTACTGTACAATGTGGTGAGGAAGGGGATAAAATCTTGTGCATCTTTGGCCATAGAGTTAAATGCATAGCTTTAAAGATGTGTTGTATATGCAAAAGAGATGTATACATATAATGCACTAAAATGGCACTAGGTGGATTTCAAATACAAATGGCGAATTTATAATCTCTTAGAGTGTCTTTGAATTGAGTATTATGGAGGGTAATGAATGAGGCTAAAAATTATTTTGTTTGAATAGAAAACTTTTTAAAGGAGAAATTAATTTTAATTTATTTTCTAATTAATTAAAAATTATCACATTCATTTTAAGATTTTACGGAAGAGAAAGACAATGTAAGGGGAGATAATGGAGGGTAAAGAATTCAACTTTAAATTGGTGGTGATAATTTTTAATTAGTTAGAAGAGGAAAAAAAATAATTTTTAACTTTTCTTCAAAAAAAAAATTATTCAAATAGAGTAGTTTTGATCCTCCTCTCAGTTAAGCTCTTTTTCGTCTCAATCTAAACACACTCTTAAATATACATCCAAATACCAAAACGATGTTGTATTCCTAATATAATCATTTAGATGTAAAATTGAGCAAATCAAAATTGGTTGACTTCACTAGCAGAGTTGTGTTAGGAGGAAAAAGTTAGAGTTGTGTTAGGAGGAAAAAGTTAATAATGTCAAGTTCGAACTTTGTCGATTGAGAGATGTCGGTTAAAATCTCGCCGTATAAGAGATTTCTAATAGGGCACTTTGAACAAAATTTATTTTAATCGTATTCGTCCGAAAATTATATTAATTAGATGTTAATAATTTTAAAATTCGATGGGTCTAAATTAAAAAAAAAGTGTAGTTGAGACTCAACTTCATAGGTGAACACAGACGGAGGGAACTTCTATTTGCGTGGTAAAAATTCTCCGAGTAAAGAGTTATGATTAATTTGATTGAAACAAAAGTTAGTTGATACTCGAGATTGGCATGACCAAAAGAGTAGCAGGGGTTTGGTGCCCTATCAAGTGGAAAAGATGAACCGCGGAAAACACAAAAGTGCGAGAAGGTACAGGAGGTGTAATGTGGGAAGGTGGGAGTCACAGAAATGGTGCGGTCTGGTAGGGGAAGGGAAGGGAAGACAGGGAAGGGATCATTCAATGCATGTGACTGAAGGGCCTCCCTTTTTGATATTTAACCGACCGAAGGCATATTCTCTGTAACAAATGGACGTCCGGATTACTACAAAAAAATTAAAGAAAATGAAAAAGGAAAAAGAAAAGATGTATCGTTTGTGTGTGGGTGTACCACTGCCGCTTGAAAAAGCACCACATCAAGCTAGCTATAACTGCTGTACTACTACTGCTTGCTCTGCAACGACAGAAAATAATTCACACTGCCGCTGCAAGTTCATGTGGATGTATTATTGAAATCAATCTAATCTTATCAAGACTAATCTAAGTTTTATCTTCCTCATGCTAGTTTTACTTTTACCAAAGTTTTTATATAAAATAGTGTTGCGGATGTCGTACGAAAAAATAATCACACTTAAAAAATGAACACACGAGATTTGTAAAATTCATCTTTAATTGAATTATGTTCTGTAGCGAAAAATATATTAGATTAAAATATTTGGAATATTTATTTTTAATTAAACTATGTTGTAGAGCTAAGAACAAAATAATATTATATTAGAAAATTGTTATATAAAATTATAATAATCTTCTAATTCTAACACTAGAAAGTTCATATAATCAGTTCACAATAAGAGTTTACGTTATATAATCTTTATAAAATATAAAATTTCAAATTCAAAATAAAAACATATCCAATTTTTTTCAAAATTAATGGAAGCTCCTTCCTTCTAGCGGCAGATTATTTCATATTTTTTGGTTGAAAATCGAGGGACGATTTCTTTTGGGAGGATAACCCTCCTTGAAATAGATTTTTGTATTGGGGCTCTTTAAAACTGGATTAATGCATTTCTCCTTTTAAATCAAAAAAATCTTGAGACTATCAGACTCTTTTAATAAGGAAATGTCTTGAATCCGAGAGACAAATGAGTTTTCAATTAATTGAAAGTGAAGGCGTTATCAGCAAAAAGAAGAAAAGGGGGAGAGTAGCTTTACGTACTCTTCTTGCAGAAAAAAATGGTGAAAACTTTAGCGGATATGGAACTTGGTCGGCGGAAATTGAGGCATATCGTGGAGGGAAGGTTCATTGCTCTGCTAGTTTTGTGGTGGTTAGTTACTACCCGGGAGGTGGAGGCAGTTTCAGCAAAAGCCTGAAGGTGGCAGCACCCAAAAGGTGAGTGAGGTTGGTTGGTGGTTTACATCCTAAATTGACTAAACATCTTGAGCTAACACCAAATTTGCGTGGGATTTGGTTTCTCTTTCTCACATCTTGGCGTCATTTTAAATATAAACACTAGTGAGAGAATTTATAATTCCATTATGCATATGAATTATCAAATAAATCATGATGATTATGAGTACTAACAAAGTACATGTTACTTTGTCGAATCAGCTAGTTCACACGCACATCGGTAGCGCACCACGTTTTCTCACATCTTCAATGGTAAAAGAAAATGTGTCTGCAAATCAAGTATTTGCGATTTGTTGTAAAATAACATTTAAAATTTTGGCTATATCGTACATTCAAATTTCAAACTCATCATGTGCACTTCTCTTCTTTTTTTAAATCATATAGTTTTTGAGTGAACCACATATTATTTGTTGTAAAATAACATTTAAAAATGAGGTCAATATCACATGTTCCTCTCACATACGAAAAATACGCTTCATTGTCTGCCAATATTCTTTTCCTGAATTGCTCATGAACCTACTGACAACACTAACTGCATATGCAATATCAGGTCTCGTGCATACCATAGCATATAGCAAGCTTCCGACTGCATTGGCATAAGGAACACGAGACATGTATTCCTTCTCTGCATCAGATTGTGGTGTGAAGTTCATGGAGAGTGCACATTTGAAGCTGATGGAGTGCTGAGGTACTTTGCTGAAGTCATACCAAATCTAGATAAAATTTTCTGAATGTTTCTTTTCTGAGATAAGAAAAGTTTACTCTTTATGCGATCCCTAACTATCTCCATCCCCAAAATCTTCTGGGCTGCACCCAGATCCTTTATGTCAAACTCTGAGTTGAGAAGTTTCTTCAAATCCTGAACATCTGATATGTACTTGGCAGCAATAAGCATATCATCAACATACAAGAGCAGAAAGATGGTGAAGTTGTCTTTCACCTTCTTGTGATACACACAACAATCATAGGGACTTCTACTGAATCTTTTACTGATCATAAATGTATCAAATCTCTTGTACCATTACCGTGGAGACTGCTTCAGTCTATACAAAAGACTTCTTCAGACTGCAAACATGATATTCCTTTCCTAGAATAGAGAACCCCTTTGGTTGACTCATCATAATATCTTCCTCAAGTTCTCCATGTAAGAAAATAGTCTTCACATCTAGTTGCTCAAGCTCCAGATTCTGATGTGCTATAAGGGCACGCAACACCCTAATAAAAGTGTGTCTAACAATTGATGAAAAAATCTCATTATAGTTCATTTCCTCTTTCTGACTGTAACATTTAGCAACTATGCGTGTCTTATATCTTGTGTCTTCAACTTCAAGAATTCCAAGTTTCTTCTTGAAAACCCACTTGCAACCTACAACCTTTCTTCCTTTTGGCAACTTGACCAGCTCTCATGTCTGATTCTTATGAAGAGATTCTATTTCCTCACCCATAGCAGTGATCCACTGTTCTGATTCTTCACATGAGATGGTGTCTTTATAATTTGATGGCTCTGGGATTCCACCTCTTCAGCCAACTACAATGCATAAGCAACCATATCTTCAAAGTCATATTGCTTAGGAGGACCCACCTGTCTGCGAGGACGTCCAACAGCAAAAGACTCCTCTTCTGGTTGCTCTTCAGATTCATCTAGCTCTGGCTGATCAACTTGATGTTGCCTTCCTGTATCATTCTCAACTTGAGTCACCTCAAACTCCACCTGTTTGTTGACACTCTCAGGTACTGCAACAACAACCTCCACCTTCGGCTGAAGCATTGAAGCCTCATCAAAAATTATATTTCTGTTATGGATTACTTTGTGTTATGTAGGAGACCAGATTTTGTACCCTTTCACTCCTGCTCCATATCCCATGAATACTCCTTCTTTGGCTCTTAGTTCCAATTATTCTTCGTTGATATGATAATATGCAGGACAACTAAAAATTTTTAAGTTAGTATAATCAGCAAGATTTCCATATCATACCTCAATAGGAGTTTTGAGATCAATTGGAGTCGTCGGGCTCTGGTTCACCAAGTAGCAGGTTGTGTTAACAGCCTCAGCCTAGAATACCCTATTCAGACCAGCATTAGAGAACATGCACCTTGCTCTCTCCATAAGCGTTTTGTTCATGCGTTCTGTCACACTATTTTACTACAGAGTATGTATAATGGTATGATGCCTGACAATGCCTAGAACTGACTAAATTCAGATGAACAGAACTCTAGACTATTGTCAGTACGAAGACGTTTCACCTTCCTTGATGTCTGATTCTCCACCAGAATCTTCCACTGCTTGAAGGCTTTGAATGCCTCACTCTTGAGTTTCATTTGAAATAATCAGGTCATTCTTGAGTAATCATCAATCACAGAAAGGAAGTATCTAGCACCTCCTAAGGATGAAACACGGGAGGACCCCAACAATCAGCATGGATGTAGTCAAGTGTAGTCTTCGTTCTATGCAGTGCCTTGCCGAACTGAAGTCGGCGTTGCTTGTCGAAAATGCAGTGCTTGCAGAAGCTGATTTCAGAAATTTTATGACCTCCCAGAAGATCTCGCTTACTGAGAATGTTCATCACATTCTGACTCATGTGTCCAAGCCGCATATGCCACAACTTTGACATGTCTGAATCTGATGAACTAGCCACGCAGTAACCCCAGAGACTATTTTGCCTTGTAGTATGTACAAGGTTTTCTGTCTGACTCCCTTCATGTATCATCCTTTGTGATAGTGAGAACACCTCCAGCAACATTAATCTGACATCCTTTGGAGTCCAAGACTCCTAATAATATCAGGTTCTTCTTTAATTGCCGAACATGACGAAAATTTGTTAGTATCATCATCTTGTTGTCATGAGTTTTATCTTAATAGAGCCGATTCCAATAATCTTGCAAGAGGTGCATCATTGCCCATGATGACATTTCCGCCATCAAGCTCTTGATAAGTTGAAAACGACTCCTTGTTCGGAGTCATATGATAGGAACACCTCGAATCAAGAACTCAACCTTCCTCTAGACATCTCTGATCAGTTGCAGCAAGAACCAGGTCATCTTCCGAGTCTTTGACCTGATGTATAATCGCATCAATTGTTGTATTTTTCTTCTTAGGGCAATCCTTCTTCCAGTGGCTTGGTTCCTTACAATAGTTGCAAATGTCTCTCGGATTTGGTTTCTTGTACTTCGGCTTTGGCTTGCCCTTCTTCGAGGCATGTCCCTTTTTCGCAGTCGAAATCAACCCTGCGGCTTGAGTCTTTGCAGAATTACCATAAGCCCTATGCCGAAGTTCACAAGTATATAGACTCGATCTTACTTCTTTCAGACTTATAGTATCTCTCCCGACGAGCATAGATTGAATAAAATTCTCAAACGAAGGATGGAGAGAAACTAACAAAAGTAGGGCAACATCTTCATCATCAATCTTCACATCAATATTTCGCAACTCCATCAATATAGTATTCAGTTGATCAAGATGTTCCTTCAGAGGAGTATCTTCTTGCATGCGGAGGGTGAACAGACGTTGCTTCAATAGGAACTTGTTGGTGAGGGACTTCGTCATGTACTGACTCTCAAGTTTCAACCATAGACCTGCCGTCGTTTCTTCATCGGCGACCTCAATTATCACCTCATCCACCAAACACAACAGGATCATCGAGTGCACATTCTCCTCCTGCGACGCCAAATCTTCGAGATCGATCTCCTTAGATTTTCCCTTCATCAGTCTCCTTCGCTTTGGCCTTCGAGAGCAGCGCCTAGATCCCCTATTGTTTCAGAAGTACACACATCTTAATCTGCCATAGCTCGAAGCTATTCCGCCCACTGAAATTCTCGATCTTCACATTGTTGGATGTCATCTCTTTACCTGATCTCGATTCACCGACGAACCCTAAGGCTCTGATACCAGTTTGTTATGAAAATTGGTGAGAGAGAGAAAAATACACACACAGAAAATACACATAAATTTATGAGGTTCACCCTTAATTGGACTACGTCCTCGGGGGCGGCTGGAGTTCTTTCTTTGATGTGGTAAAATATTAGATGATACAAGATGCAAAATAGCACAAACTCTAGAGAGTTTATATATGAACTCCCAATACAGCGAGACCCCCGTATGAGACGGATGGCTTCGCTGCCCTAAGTATTCGACGACTATGATATGTAGGGGTCATATGGGTTTCCATTGGGTTAAGATTCAAGGCATTATCAAATGAAAAGCAATGACTTTCAGCATAAAATTCATTAAATAAGTCTAGTAAAAAATTCTATTATATAATTTCAAATGAAATGACAT
Source organism: Pontederia paniculata (assembly GCA_001647135.1). NCBI lineage: Eukaryota > Viridiplantae > Streptophyta > Magnoliopsida > Commelinales > Pontederiaceae > Pontederia > Pontederia paniculata. The sequence goes on from LTAE01000641.1 coordinate 73,107, forward strand.
GACTGTCAATAACTTCATAAACTTGATAGAAAATAAAATAATTCACGCTGGACTCTTAGCTTGTGCGAACTCTCAATTTCATGAACATTAGTGCCACCAGTATCATCGCCTATCAGTGGTACTCACCGATTGTAAGATAAAAAATAGGAGAGATAATTCTTCCATGAGCGATGAAGCTCAATATATAAAGAAAATATAAAAATAATCATATATAAAAGGAATGATAAACAACTGAAAATAATATTCATAATTCTCATTTCCATTCACTTTTCCTTTTAAACTTATCATTTCTCTATTTACTTCTTCTCAATATTTTTTATTATTCAATTGCATTATTAGTAAGACGTCCAATATTCTCTGTCAATATGTTTAAGCACAATTTCATATTTTATTTGGGACGCATTCATTTTGACTATTTATTGGCCTAAGTTATTCGATTAAAGCAATCAGTCATTAGTGAGTCATTAACAATCATGAAGATTATTGATTTCTGCTCCAATATCACTAAAACTATCTAGGCTTGAATAATCTATTATACAATTATCCTCGATGAAATTCAATTAAATAATTATTTTTAAGGAACCCAATTGAACCTAAAGGAGCTCCTTTCATGTATTACTTAAGGAATCCAATTACTCACGGTTAGAGTCCAATTCATCGAGAACCAAAGTATACCATCATGAATCAATTCAATCACATGCAATATTTTTATTAGATCCTTATCATGGGAATCTAGGTTTTGCATTTCTTACTTCAATCATTCAATCCATAAACACAATGTCCAACATCTTTCTTTTAACTTTTATCTTAATTATAACTTAGTAATATTATTTCATCTATTGGTACTTTTATCACTATCACATAGTAGGGTGGAAGCATCTTTCATCATAAATCATGTCAAATATCATTAAGAGAATTCATCTCAACAACATAAAACAAAAATCATGCACTAAACTACTTTTCAACGCTAGATAATCTTCGCATATCTTTGATCCAAAATTTATAAATAAATGTACAGACATTCTTTTTGGATTATTCAAATTTTTCCTACAAACTATACTCACAAAGATGATTGAAGATAAAATTTGGGATTTTATCTTATTTGCATTTCTTCTCAAAAATTTTTGCAATAACCCTCATCTATCTTCTATATTATATTTTGACAGTAGGTTCTAAAAAGTTTGATATCTTCCCTTAAGGCTCATCTTTTTTATACCATTACAAAGTCTCCAGCAAGCTACTACAAATTTATATTTAGTCATAATTTTCAGATTTTTATTTGACCATTTCAAATTATTATATATTTTATAAGTCAAACTTGTCTCTCCTTGAAATAACATAAAACTTGTCTCATTTTCTGGTCATAATCCAAATCCAAAAAACAAGATCCTATGGATGTTAAATCTAGGATCTCGAGATTATTTTGGTGATCATAAATTTGTGAGGGAACTTAGTCAGTACTAAGAAACTTGTTGAAATGATCTTTGAAAGACATAATTTTTATGTTCAGAGAATGATAGGTCGACCGAGGTTGAAGAACGGACGACCTATGCACATAAAAGACATAAAGAAAAAATCCTGTGTGCAGCGGTCGTCCAAAGGATGCTAAGTGGTCCACCGATATGAAGAACAAAGACTAAAGAGATGGAGTCAAGTACTGATCGATCGACCAAAGGTGTTGAGTGAACGACCGAAGACAAGGTTGAACAAGAGAGGTCGCCCGATGAAGAACAATGGGCGACCGATGGTTCTACATCAATAGTACAGAGGTTGAAGAACGGGCAGTCCAAGGAGAAATGGATGCCCGGTGATGAGAATTAGCTAGAATGGTGATATGGCTAAAGAAGGAACGGTCGTCCGAAGATGAAGAGCGGACAACCGTAGAGCTGAAGGAAGAAGACAATGGTCGTCCAAGGATTTCAGAGTGAAGACAGTGGACGACCAGGAGATTGTCGATGTTGATGTGGATGTCCGAAGGCTCATGAGATGAAGCAGCGGAGGACCAAAGGGATGATAGAAGGAAGATCGGTCGACCGAAGATGGAGTGCGGACGACTGATGGATTTCAGACGAAGATAACGATCGTCCGGGGTCTTAGTGAGAAGACAAGTGGACGTCTAGAAGTTTTTCAGGTCTAAGGTGAACTGAAGATAAGTCAACCGCATGATGAGCGAACGACGATGAGGAGACAGAGGTCGTCCGAGGGCTGAAGAGACAAAGCAGCGGTCGACCAGATCATCTGACAGAAGGAACAATGGACGTCCAATGAATCTGATGAGTTGTGAGAGGACGCTCGAAGAATGTAAGAAGGAAGAAAGGACGTCCGATGATCTCAGTGGAAATGAGCGGGCGTCCGAAGAATGTCAGAAGAAGGTTTGGCGGATGTCCGAGGATCTCATTGGGAAGTGAGCGAACGGCCAAAGTACTGAGTGAAGAGGGAGCGAACATCCGAGAATCTCAGTGAAGAATGAGCGGACACCCGAAGTACCCATAGAAGAAGGAGTGGACGTCCGAAGGATTCAGGGAGAATCAGCGGACGACCACAGAAGTGTCAAAGGTGTTGACACAAGTCAAGTCGGTCGA
>LTAE01000642.1:0-35741 GCA_001647135.1 Pontederia paniculata
GTCTGCGGCTGCACGGCCTCATCGAGGAGGGCTTCGATCTGCGCCCTGTCCACCGGCGGCCGGGGAGTCGGGAACCGCTCGACGCCGTTCGACGCGTTCGCGGCGCACCAGGCCTGGATGAGCCGCCGGAGGGTGTGGTTGGGCGTGAGGTCGAGGTCCGACGACAGGGTCTGCTTGGTGACCGGGCACGTCCGATGCTTGTCGGAGAAGAGCCACCGCTCGATGCTGTCGCGGTCGTAGGTGATGCCGGTCGAGAGCGTCACCGGATCCCTCATGGTCTCGAGCGATATGGGGCACAGGAAGTACGAAGGGACCTCAACTCCTTCCATGCTGTACATGGCAGCTGATCACACAGGCGAAGCTTTTGTTGTCTGCAATGTTTGAAATGGTTGTGGTTGTGGTACGTATCAAGTGTTAAGGGCTTTATATATAAATATGTATACATGTCTAAGAGTTTGGCGAAAAGGAAGGTTTCAAATTATGCTGGACGAGGTCTACTAAAAAGAGGGTTCTTGGTATATTATCCTACTTTTGGTCGAACCTTCTTGGTATATTATTATTATATGTAAAAAGAGTAATGGTCAGAAATCATTATTTTGCAAGGTAGGTTTAGTATGGCTACGTCTCCACATTAAACATTAATATTATCATTTTTTGGTTCAAAATTTATATCATATTTTAAATAAAGTAGATTTTTTCTTAGTTGTGCTATATACTATGTTAAACTTTCTTAACATATTTTTTTTTTCAGGTTAAGACCTCAGAAGTTGTTTTAGATCATTGCTCATGATTAATTTGGTTTATCTCAAATGGTATGTCTAATTTTAATGAATATTTTAAATACACAAAAAATAAAATTTAACATTTTACTGAACTAAGCAACAATAAGTTTTTTCAATAGCACTGTTTTGATAACATAAGCATTGTTTGCCATCTAAACCAATCCCGTTGAACATCACATTACCTTCTCTCAAAAGTAATATATAACTTAACTATGTTCTACTAATTCTACACATAAATCAATAGGGCTTGTCTTTTAATTTTAAAATAAAATTTTATTTAATGGTCTCAAGCAACTTACTATTCGAAAGAAATTTATCAGGAATTGGAATAGTCAAAATTAATTATAACTTAAAATATGATCAACATAATACCAAAATAAATGATTTTTGTAGAATTGGGATAGAGAATTGAAGGGCTCAAAGGTTGACAACAGCTTTAAAGTATAATAATTTATTTCCTTATGACCGTCTCCTCCCAAAACGGCTCGGGGCTGCCATATCAATACCTAGAAATATTCAAGAATTCTTCTTTTGGACTTATAGTATAATTATTACATTAGTAATTAATTGAGTCGTTGAGAACTTTTCTTCCTTTGAAACAAAGTACAACTGTAGACTTCTTCTCATACCTGAACGTTAGTTAATGCCAAATACTATTCAAATCTTGGAGGACTCGGAATATACACATGACCCCTTTTTTCTTCTCTAGAGGCGAATTAAATATTCTTCAGTTGACCCAAAAAAAATTCAAATATGGTTGACCAATGAATGATGGAGGATGTAAATACATACAATATGCTTTCATGTATAAAAAAATCGTACAGATGGTTTTGTGTATGATGACTCGGAGATCACTTAATAATGGTACATAGAACTAGAATTAATTCGACAGCTTCGAAAAAGTAATTAGTGCCTCTTGATTTTTACGCCTAGAGAAGATAAACAAATTAATAATATCACTTTTATCGAAAAATAAATAAATAATATCACTACATACGTACTGACACGATGCTTGGGAAATGAGTTTTAATTAATAGTAATAGAGTGATATATAGCTAAAAATATATTTTAACGAGATTATTGGTGCCATTTCTATTTCCATAGAATTATGACTATATATCTCACTATTAGAATGCATGAAGACACTAAAAACTTTCTTAATATATTAGAAAAATATGATAATTTATCTTTCCTCAATTTATTCAACTTTTGTTTTCACTTCGCCACATAACCTGAAAGTATCCATTTTATGTTGCCTTTTTACGTCACTCGTCAAGTTATTATGTTTTTATTTTGTCCTGAATTAAAGGTTCAAATTCTATATTCTTGAAAGAGAACGCTACATGTGTGTAGAGCATTTAGTTAATGCATAAAGTACGATAAAAAAATACATGCGATGCGTACACATCGTCGTGCTATAAAGTCATTTTTCCTTCTTGAAAACTAGTAAGAAAATATTTGATACGTTATTAAATCTGATATTAAGTGGAGATCACTATATTTGTTTATGTCTAACTTTTATTTTGTAAATTTCTAGGCAAACAACTTCCGCTTTCGATTTTTAAGAGGAAATGTAGAGGGACAATTAATTGTATAACCAATCAATATATATATGTATGTCTTTCGTTTTTTTACCATTAACAAGTCAATTATCTTTGAGAAACAAAGATAACATTTGACTCTTCTAATTAAGGTTCTACGTATATACCTCATTCACGTAGACCTACGACTTTCCTTTTTTCCTTTTTTTTTGAAAAAAAGAGCCTACATTAGAAATACTTGGACCCAGTTTTTTGTTTGCGATCCTATCTAATTAAGCAATTAAACTCCATGGGCTGTTAACGCCATCAGTTATTTATAAAACGGATTAATATATATATATATATATATATATTTATATGTAGATATATATATATATATATATATATGAAAAATATTTCATTGATTCACGTACTAGAATCGGTTTTATAATATTTACAAAAGAAGTCTCGTTGACGGATACATGTTGATGCATAGTATTATGAATTATCAAAGCAATCATAAGTTCACAAATTAATTAAAATATTCAATAATAATTATATTTTTTAAAATTTGAGAACTTATAAATATCATAAGTTTTCGAAACGCATATAATCATTCTCAATGAGTTACTATGATTCAACACTATTTTTTTTATACATCAAATGTTTAAAAAACAGAAAAAAATATCATTTTAAGATAATGTTTTATCTAAAGAAATAATTCACATTATCTAGAATTTCATTTACATAAGAAAATTATTTACATGTTGGTTGACTAGCCGAGAAGAAAGTTATGAACACGTTTTTTTGCATTTTTCCTCTCTGACCTTTCCACGTCATTAATGCATGTGATGAAACTTCGATAACGCAAATATGACTTATTAGGTAGGGCAAATAAGTTTGACATCAAACTTTACAGAAAGCAAAAGTTGACAACAAGAAAAGAAAGGATTAATAGATTTTTTTCTATTCAAAATTAACACAAAGAAATTACCATCAATTAATTTGGATTCGTACTGTTGGATGGTAATCAAAGAAGTTAGTAGTTTTATTTTGATATTTGAAATTATTACAGTCAAGATTACTTTTTTCATTTGAATATCAAATTAATCAGATAAAATTTGCACATCATCAAAATATTATAGATCGAAAAATATTACCACCTGAAGGCGTAAGTATTGAGAAAGTCAAATTTTGGCTTCCTAATTTGACCCAAAAGAAACAAAATGGCTTCCTAAAGTTTTTCCATTACTTTTGTGCCGGTGACAGAGAGGTCAAATAACAGCAGCGATAAGAAGCTTCAACTGTGCGTATAGTGGCAGCTGGTGTTTAGTAGCCACATGCCAAAGAGAGTGGACTCCAAGTAGCACGTGCCAAATCAAGTTGGTGGTATACTAATTGTTAAATCACCAACTAGTGTACCAATCGAGGTTTGGGTAGAGTGATAAACAATTTCTTCTCACTTCGAGTTCGAGTTTTTATAAACGTAGAATAATTCTCATTAGACACATTAATGATATATAGATAAATATTAACTTAAATATCAGTGCATATAATTTGACATTAAAACTTTCACACACTTATTCTTATTTTAATATATTTTCATAAAACTTTCACTATCAAAAGAATATAAGTATGACACTAAGTCATAAAGTCATATTTTCAATAAGCCTCACCTGTCATAGTCAGACACACGACGCGGAGCGACATCAGATTAGTCGAGCTCGATGGTGAGCCGAAACTTCAATTTGTGGTCAGTGCACATAATCGTTAGCGCCGCATGGGTTGAAAAATCAGCGCCGCTTCTCGGACACTGGGTGGCAACGAAAAAAAAAATATAATGAGTGTTCGCAATTATTAGGATTGTATATAATTTTAATTTAAAAATTCGATCGATTATTCAAAAAGTTTAATCTTTGAGCTAGTTGATAATAGCTCATATAATTTAATACAAATAATTGAGATTATCATAAATTCAAATTTCTTAAGTGTTTTTTCACCCATCCAATTTAATACGCAACTAATTTTAGGTTATTAATGACCTTTCACAATGTATATTAAAAATTTAATAAATAGATGTTAATCTTTTTAGTGGTTAGCTTATCTAATTTAATAGAACTAGAAATGTTCACCGCCAGTTGACAGCCACAACGATTCACGAAGGCGGAGGATACGGAAGGAAAAATGTTTGGATATACATGGAGTTAGGAAACAACCGGTGAACATCTCATACTTTTTATTAAGAAGATAAATATAAAAATATCTTTTCTATATCACTCTTGAGTTTAAATTTGATATTATTTATATTAAAAATAACTTTTTTGCTTAATTATTCACGTAATTAAACTTTAGACTAAATTAAAATCGTCAATGATCCACACATGAAGAGAACTGTTAAAAATATAAATATAAAAATATTATTCTTTTTATCAACTTAAACTTTTAAGATTATTGATAGTACATTTTATCTAATATAATTATCACTAGTCCAAAGTATACTAATATGAAGTTTTTTTATTTGCACAGTAAAAAAATAAAATATTTATAAAAAAATTATATTTCTTGGAGAAATGCATCTTTTGATTTATTGTCATACACATTACATTAAAAAAATAAATTACATACTCTTTAACCTCCTCTCTCTTTTGAAAAAAAATATAGTACACTTGTATAGAAAGTAACGACACATTCTGTATAAATGAATAATGTTCAAATTTTTTTGTACAAATAGTAATGTTACTTTCTGATGCGCTACATGTACTACATTAAAAATATGTTACACGCTCCCTGCCCCCTATAACACACTCATACAGAAAGTGTCGATATTTTTTATACGAGTGAATAATAATTAAATTATTTTTTATAAAAAATATCGTATTTTTTATGTACTACACACACTATATTAGAAATGTGCGCTACCCTATATAATATATATATATATTATCTGCATTTATGTTTCACCTCTAGGCAGGCAAGTTGATCCCCCCGGAACTGAATGAAACTATGAACCAGCAATCAAACTTTGAAGTCTGAACATTGCTGATGAAATTAACGATGAGCAGAGCATTGATCAACTATGCGTGCAGGTGACTGATTCAATTCAAAAACTGGTCTGAATCAAGGAACAGTGACCGAAGCATGTGGACCAATTGTCCATTGTACATATATATACAAATCAAGGCTACTACGATACATCCTTGCCAGAGTTTGTGCTTGATAAATGGAGAACACTTGTCAATTGCTTGAAAAAAAAACCCATAAAAAAATACTAATCGTTTCTGAATTCTCTGGAAGCTTTCGTCCATGATCACAACCAATCAACTATGTGAATCTCATGTCAGAGAATCCAGAAGCTCGAATATTAGCTTCTCAATTCGATATTCGAATTCGTCAATCGATTTGAGCTACGTGACTTTTCTGTCAGGTAGGATTACAGGACGAGGAGGTTTGCTGGCTTGGATCATTGAATTCTGATGTCCTCGATATTTTTTCGACCATTATTAACATCTGACTAATTTGACATTCGAACGCGCACGATAAAATATAAATTTTGATTAAATTAATAATTTTAAAAATTTAAACTCGAGATTATTAATTTTTTTTCCCTTAACCTCGAGGCACAAATTTATTAGTCCATCTTTATCAACTAAACTTGATTGTCCTCTTCTTCCTCCTCGATGGAGGTCTAGAAATTAGAAATTAATGAACGAGCCTCGTGCGACCAGTTGGTTGGAGTCTTGTTCTTGCTGTGGACACGCTCAACGTTGGTATACCCCCGGCACGAACATTTCGATATTAATTGCATTAATGGGGTTGCATTTTGGACATATTTCGAGGCAATTGAAGGCAGCATTTCTCTAAGGTGAGGCCTTCTCATGGACTACATTACATTACATTACAATGCTTACTTAGTCAACACTTGGACACCTGAATCAACTCTTGTTGGTAATGGAAAACAACATTTGATAATTGCCGTTGCACTTCGTTCCGATTCAATTGTTGGGTTCCTCGCTCAAATTTGCATGATTTCAGGATTTTAATGCCTTGGAATCAAATTTAGCTTCCTTTTCCTAGAAGCCAAAATGGATGTGTATCGCCTGATGCATAATAGAAATGTCAATATGTAATCATATCAAGTAGTCTAAAATAGACCCATATTAAAAACATCATAGGAATAGACATGGTTTTAGCTTTCTTACGAACATCATTTCAGTAACAAAGTTACATAAATGCTACACACTTTTACTAAAAACAATTGGGGAAGGGAGACTGTGGTACAGTTATGCATAACATATAAATTATGCACATAATAACCAGATATCATATATGGCCATGGGCTTTGTTTTCACTTCAACCAGGAAAAAAGATGCAAAATGTTGCCAAATCGATGTTTGGTGAAGTCAGATTATATTCAGCTTGCTTTCTTTCTTCTCCTTCAGTGGAAGAGCATTCAGGTTTCAGAATAGCAATGAAAACTCAGCAAATCCGACACCATGACCTGATGAAATGTCCATTTACAGTAACGGATGTTTGTCATATAAATAGCTTTACAAAAATATTTTCAATTAAAAGAATGCCTTTACATTACTCACTATGGTGTCTCATCACCTGCGACTGAAACAAGTCTCCTATCTACACACCACGTGCACTAGCATAAATAGCTTCACATGTCTAAGATGTGGGAATTTACAGGATCTTGGCATCCAACTGTACAACTTGTATATAAATAGTCGGGTTCCATCTTCATCGTAAAAGGGCCGCAATCTTCTCAAAACATCCAACAAGTTTCTGTGGCTACTTGGTGCATCAAGAGTGACCAACTTCAAGAACCTACAAGTTTGTGTCTACATGGTGCTCGATACCTACGTGATGTGAAAACATGAAAATACAAGTCATCTTATTCCTTCCTTACAAGATCTGGTAGCATGCCTTCTCATGAATATCTATCAACAGGTCACGTAATTCAGGAAAGATGGTAACAAGCAGCAATTCCAATATACTGTATGCAAGCTGCTTAATACATATTGAAGACTGCAGATACGTGAAGACATGTTACAACAGAAAAATCGTAAGGGTAATATCAGTTCTCTGGCATGGAGCTTACCTGGAGAAAGTAATAGATATCTTTTGCTGACCGCTTGTATTGGCCAGGTCCAATCAAACTGAGTAACGCAGTTGGAGCACCACCTGAAACAGCCTTCATTTTTCAGACCAACAAATTTATATGTTTAATCATAAAGCGCTACAGAATTTCAATTTTCAGTTCAGAAGAATCCTCATGCACAACTCATCAGAGTTGGAGAGGGCAAGTAAACATTAGTTCCGGTTTCTCCTATGAAAAACTTAATGGGTGAAAGAACTTGCTTAGAATTGAGTAGAAATGACTATAGCATCAAATAGAAAAAAGAGGAAATGTGAGACATGAAGATATTGATTTCTACACCAATAAGAGTATTCTGAAACAGTTCCATGATTTCATGACTAATTTATAGCCATGCCGTCTCCAAATAGAGAAGCTAGATCTCATAAAGGATATGGAAACACCACATTAGCCTTATCCTAATACTCTACTGCTCTATGGCGTCACTTGACTTATAACATTTATTACAAGCAAAAGAAATTGCTTAGAGGCCCTTTTCCTTTTTTATTTCCTATTTCACTCACTTTAATAATTGAGGACTGCATGTCAAATAGCTAGATTGAGTGGTACTCCATCTGCTTCCTGTTGGATCCAGTTTTAAAGGTGTTCAAATACTGCCAAACTGACAAGTATGACATGAATGAAACCCGTCGAGTAAATTTAGATGATCTTTATTATTATTCAAATTAATATCAATTTGGTGCAACCTCAAACATGAGCGATAACTGAGTACCCTTTAGCTCAAAGACATGATTAAGGTTTGAAAACAGAATATCAGACTAAGTACGTTAAGTGCTCGTATGAAAGGATAATGAATTCAATTTGGTAAATTACTTGCAAAACATTAAAATTGGCTTCTAGGGAAGACTTTATGTACATACGTAGATAGCCAAACAAGAAAGAGAAAACGGCTGAGTCAAACAATCCAGAGAATTTGGTTACAAAAAACTCACCAAGTATCATCTTCTTAACGTCATTTGCTCTGCGAGCAGCCTCAAGCTGCAGCTCAAATGAACTTGCTCCATGGGCATTGTCACCATTCACCCGACTTGTACTTTGAGATGGTTTCTGACTTGGCATGTTGTTATCTTTTTTCCTTTGACTACTCTCCAACTCTTTAAAGAATTTGCCATTAGGCCATAAAACCTGCTTGAATGTGCAAATTTGCTCAAGGAAAAGCAAAACAGAATATATGTTTGATTCTTGAACACATGAAAGTAGAGCAACTTCAGATGTTCCAGATATTCTCATCCGAAACGTGCAGTCCTTTAGTAGAGTACCCTCGGAACTCTTAACTAAAAACCAAATTAAAATTCTAAAACTGGAATTTAACATTGCTATTTTTGAAGTTCTTGAAGATAAGAAAATTCAGAGGATGCAACTATAAAGGAATTTTTCATAATCCCATACAATAATATTTAAACAATGGGGCTAATTGTAATCACTAAATCCTTTTTATATTCACTCAAAGGGAATATGCAATCATGATAGCTCTTTGGAAGTTTTAGGTTTATGAGGAAGTATTTATTTATTTATTTTTCCAAAGAAATAAGTAATTATTAATTCATACTCATAGAGTTATGGTGTAAGAACTCATTTATCTTGTTATCATTTATGTTGATGGAATTTCAACTTAAGGATATCCACTCAACTAGTAGATGTGATTCATGTTCAACCAAAACCCCTATAGATTGTAAATACAGAAATATGTTCAATGCAATTGTGTCATGCGATGAAGTTAGTTCTTTGGAATTTACTCTTAAAGATGACATATTATTGATTATTATTGCATTATACACTATTTCTTTAACCACCTGTACAACTTTTAGTCAGGGGAGATGCACATGGCACGCCAATATAAAACACTATTTATTAAGGAAGCAAATCTCCTCTTACGTCTTGAATCCAGAGGATGCCTTGTGCAATAACATCATCCCTTCGTAACAAATGGATTTGTCTTAAAATCCAATCATCTATTGCATCCTCCATCATTAATTGCAACACCTGCTTTGACATCCAATAGACTTGTCTTCTGCAAGAGCATCAAACAAGTGTTTCTAGTCACATCTTTCATTAGTTAAACATACACAACAAAGAAAGTGAAAACAACTTGCCTTAGCCAACCTCGCCGATTTAGTTGAAATACTTTATCTACAAGATTCAACAGTGGAACACTTACATTTGGTGGCGTCCACTGCAATACAATAAAGAAAAAGGAAAGCATAAGGATACATTTATCTTTATTATCAGAAACCAAGGGTATGGAGAATACTAATGCATCCTACTAACAGTGCGTTCTTACAGATATATTTTTTGGTGGATTGATTATAAATGGTCTCCAAACAAGCAAATGACATCGATAACAGGACATCTAGGCAAAATCAATGTCTACCAAATTTTTCTATAATTTATTTGATCAACCACAAAAGGACTATGTGACAAAAGAAATATAACAGGCTTTCTGTGTGGCTACCCACACCAACTTGTATATTTTCCTTATTTAATACAAACGGATGGCTACTATAAGTTGTAGTCATCCTTTCCCCTTTCAAAAAAAAAAGAAATATAACAGATACCAAAGAATTAATAACTCTAATCTCTTTCTAGATACCCCCTCTAAATTATTTTTTTCTAGATACTGAAAACAATGAAAAAAAAGGAAATTCACGATAGAGGTACCTCCGTAGGCATTCCAGCTGAATCCTGAAAATCAGTTATTATTGATGACTTTGAGGCATCCAGATCAATCCTGTCATTTCTCTCAGAATGTGTGCTCTGAGATTCCAGATTTAAAGTTTTTTCATTGTGATTCACTATACGAGGTGGAAAACTTTTAGAATTCAATTCATTATCTGAGTGCCATCCACTCTTTACAGCAGTGGATGAATTATCATCATGGACTTCCTCATCAGATAAGCTATGCGAAGATTCAATTTCATGTAATCCTGAAATATGCTTATGTAGCTCTTCTTCATTCCAGGATATTGTCGAAGCCTTTTCAACTAAAGGAGAAGTACTTGAATTTGATGTTGATGGACCAACAACTTTATGTCGAAGACCATCTGAAACCCCTTTAAACTGGCGAACTATATCATCCATAACGCCATCAACATTGACTGAAAAGATAACAGCTAATTTAGATCAATCAAGTAGAACCATGAAAAACTGTAAAGTAATATTTGTTGCCAATCATTAAGGATGATCAATCACTAAAAATTGATAATGTTCCAGTCCCCAGGAAAAAGATTCAACTTTCAAGCACAAACACTGCTTAAACTAAAAGTACATTCAAGCTTCATAATGATTAAATTCAAACTACTGGACTTTTTACATCTACCTTCTACCTGCACAAGTTTAGTTCTACAACTACAATTCGAGCTCCTAATCTAATTGTTGATTGTCAAATCTAGCAAACCATATAAAATAAGGAAGCTCAGAAAATTCACACACCTGCCAATGTATTCATCACTGATGTTGATTTTCCAAAAGAATAGTTCTTCAGAAGATAATATAAAAGAAAAAAATGAGTAACTCAAAAGTAGAGACAATTCAGGAAAATTAGATATATGCAACAAGTCAAACTTCTGAAATATTATAATGAGAATTTTATACCTTGGATGACTCACTCAGGAAGTCCCAAACTTCATGTTGTTCGGCAATGTTGGCAATTGATAGAAGTCCCTTCAGAGGAGTAAAAAATATCAGCTATATGAACCAGTCCCCAACTGAATAGTGTACTTTATACCAAGTATAAAAAAATACCTGCAAATATTTATCAAGAAGAATACATCGTTGATGCACAAAAAAATCATCAATGCTGGATGAAAGAAATCTTTTGGGGGGCAAATGCAATGAGTAGTTAGGTATATCTTTTAGATATCGGTGCAGCCGCTCAAAGTTCCGATATCTGCAGTCCAAGATAGAAAACCATTAACATGGAGAAAATTCATGTGCATAACTATCTGTTCCAGAAAAAAACTCCACAAATTGAAATCACTCAATAGATAGGCAATTCTGTGAACACAAGCATTTAAGTTTTGAAACTTAACAAATACAACATCATTTTTAAAACTCATACATCAAAAGAAGTCATGTCCTCACAAAATGATCACAAGAGACCTAAGTCTCATTTATACCTCATGTCCCAAAGGATTTCTAATTCTGATAGAGGATCACCAAGCACGACCATAAAAACTGATATATTGATATGAGTCACTTGTGATTAACAGATCATAACCTTCTCCAGATCTATGGTAGTTTGGATACTTTCACTTGAGTTTGAAAGTGTTCTTAACTATGTTACTAAATACATAATTCCTGAACATCATTTAAAGTTTGTCAATATCTGGTCCATAAGACGCAAAATTAGTTTTGAGGCACTGGAGCATATGTAATTGGCAGAATTAGGATTCAGCTGTAGGAAACCACAACCAGAATCTTATTCTCCATTTAATTCACTGGATCCATCTTATTACCCTATTTTTGTTCCAATAAGGCCACGAATAATCAGATCACTCTAAACTGAAACTATCAAGTCTTAAAGTACCAAATGCTGATAATAATAATAATACTAATACTAATACTAATACTAATACTAATACTATTACTACTACTACTACTACTACTACTACTACTACTACTACTACTACTACTACTACTACTACTAATAATAATAATAATAATAATAATAATAATAATAATAATAATAATAATAATAATAATAAACAGTAATAATAATAAGATATATTTACATTAGCTTACTTCTGTCATATCCTATAGCATACGATATACATTTACATTACAATGATGATTAACGCAAACATGTAATGCATGAGAACTTACGATCTTTGAGACTTTTACAATTTATGCAACATTTATATATTAATGTTTCAAATACTTATATACCTATGTCGTAGCCTATGGCAAAATCAAATCCCTAACAATATGAAGAAAACTTTACTTCTATAAATATATCAAGCTTCTAATTGTTTGACAAATACACAAGATTGATTTTGCCATGGGCTCTTCAAACAATATAAGCATCTATGTCCACAAATTTTCAAGATGAGTGTTGAAACCTGAAAACAAGATTCAAAGAAAACTCATACCTTCGTTTGACAAACCAAGTTGTATTCTCTGCATCTGTTACAGCAATTGAATAAACTGCAAAAGATTTTGATCCAAGCTTTTCAAAGTACGCTCCAATCACCTATATAAACATTTAATAGATTGATCAAATATTGGAGATGGAAGATTTGCTGAGGATGATATTAGCAAAATAAATGACAGCTGACAACAATTATCAAAGAGAAAGCTCGTTGGACACAGAGCCTCAATCATTCATCTGACAGCACAAAATGTACATGAAGCCTGGTGCAAGCAGATTGGCCCTAGTCACCAATGGAAGCGGGCGGACATTTGGATGGATAAAACTAAACACATATGGGGCAGCCAGGGGAAACCCAGGATTCACAGCAGCGGAGGGACTCCTCAGAGATGAAGAGGGGTCATGGGAGGGGTATATTCACACACAACAAAGGTAGAGCAACATCCCTGGTGGCGAAATTACAAGGTTTCAAGCTTGAACTGGATTTCGCATGGAGGGAAGGGCACCACAGAATTATACTGGAGGTGGTGCACCACCTTAACAACCCCCAGCTGCACGCAGGTTGGTGCAACAACATTATAGCTGACATAAGAGATATCCTAGATAAAAACTGGATTGTAAAGCTAGAGTGTCCAAGGGAGTGGAACAAACACACTGATTGGTCAACAAAGCTTGGACTTATCAGAACACAAAGACACTTACCATTGCACACTGCCACCCTGAACTCCAATACATGCAGGAGTCACTATTACTCTGCCTACTTATTTGTTGTAACTTTTTGGGTTTAGGTCCCGTTTATCACCAAAAAAAAAGAGGAAGCACGTCAAAAAATCCTCTCCTCACTCATTTTTCTTATTTTTTTCATTCTGTTATATAAATACCTCCAAGTCCTCGTTCTTTTTTTATTAAAATCTGTTAAATACATATATAAAAATAATAGGGTTTAATTTATAGGGGAAATGACATTTCACAATTGATAAAATATAAACTAAGGATAAAATAGGCGGAAAGTGACGAACGGCCTCATTATCAAAAAAGGGATGACTTCAAGAATTGAAAACTATATATTTGTAGTTAAGAGTTGGATGCTAAAAAAGTTATAGTACAATGGGTGTTTGAGGAAATAGTTTTTTTCCTTAAAGTTACATGCAAAGGGTGTCACCACATGAACATTCAAGCTCCGAGAAAGAAAGATTAAAGTGAATCTGGAACACGTAGGTTATCCAAGAAGAAACTAAATAGAGTAGCATGTATAACAGGGCAAAACCCATGCATCAATTGTGTAACCGCCTTCTCAAATAGGTTGCTCCCAGTTCCAAATTCATAGCTTCCACTGAGCAAATGAACAACCTAACCATGTCCCATGGCTAATAAAAATCATAATAGGCCACTTAGACACTAATATCATTTTCGAAGGAAGAAACTTTGTAGCTATCAACTGAGACAGATAAGAAATATTGTTAAATAATTGAATAAATACTAAGATTCCACTAAGAAATACTTACTCGACACTTAATTTTTGGGACATGCAAAGTTTCTTCATTATGAGAAACCCGTTCATAGCTTTGCCCTTTCTCATATCTTGTATGATTTGGGCCATAATCCTCATTCAAACCGGAGATGTCACTTCTTTTCATAAATGTAGTATCCAGATCAGAAGTACTACTAGATCTCTTAATCTGAACCTTCACATTCCTAGATGGTGTCCTAGCATTGTCTTCACCATTTTCACCGCGGTGAGGCATCTCCTTATTCTGTTTCTTCGCCATATCAACTGAACTCTTCTGCTCACTAATTCCTGATCCCTGCATTAAGTGAACCATGTATTTCTCATCTATACCTTTTATGGTTTCACTCATGTCAGACGCTAACTCCATTCCCGCCTTTCCTGCATGGGCAGCATTGTTGTCATTAGAACTTGACAAACCACCAGTTTTTTTAAGTTTGGCAGTTTTCTTCTGGTAGTTTCTTCCTTTTGTCCACATATTCTCCAGGTTCTCAGGGGCAAGAACTTCAGATCTTCTTTTTGTAGCAGCATCCAGAACAACAGCCCATTCGGCTTGCTTAGGAACATAATCTTTTTGTAATTTTTT
Organism: Pontederia paniculata; assembly: GCA_001647135.1. Lineage (NCBI taxonomy): Eukaryota > Viridiplantae > Streptophyta > Magnoliopsida > Commelinales > Pontederiaceae > Pontederia > Pontederia paniculata. The sequence goes on from LTAE01000642.1 coordinate 14,643, forward strand.
CTTGTGATCATGCTCAGGGCCATCCATTGATTTTTCATTACCATTTCTTACTAAAGCTAACTGATCAATGTTTGAAGCTGAAGTTTGTTGCTCAACATGTCGACTTTGAATATTGTAGTCAGTATTATTATGTCCATGCGAAAGGTTAGTTGAATTACTTGACTTATCAACGTCTGTCTCCACACTTCTATTGAGGAACATGTATTCAATTAGCTCATTGATGTACCTAAACGAAACAACAGAGTTCACAGGGTTAGAACTCTTCATTTGAAAGGTAAAATGATTTGGAGATAAAAGAAATTTGAGAACTAATAATGTCTAAGATAATGTTTCTCACTGCAAACCTAGTCAGATACCAAAAGAAGATGCAATTCTGATGCTATAACTTATAAATATACACAATTTCAGATTTTCTCCAGGTACTATCTCCAAATAGATAAGGAAGATCATATTGTCATCTACAACAAAATTTCCAGCTTCTGCAACACCTATAAAGAATTTCTTTCTAACGAAATCTATCTTCAGAGCATTGCAACTACTAAAATATGATCTTTAAGCTAATTTTCAAATGCAAAAATCCTTTCTGGTATCTCCAGTTGTAAATGAAAAAATATACTTATCAAAAGAAATAAATGAAATAAAGAAGCTAAACCAGTTACACATACCAAGGACTTGCAAAATTCATCACGGGTTGCATTACCAAGCAAGTCAACAACTCTCGACTAATACATCGAACTAGAGGGCATTGGGCATCCCGGGGCTTCAAGACAAGAGCCATAATTCCTCCAATGATGCGTTGTAATACCTAAAAATTAGCAATTAAACTAAGTTCTACAGAACAAATATATGAGATGACAATACTTCGAAGCTACCTCATACCTTTTGTTCGCTCTCAGGAGAAAACAAAGCAGGGTGAAGTTCCTTTGAGGCAATTAGATGGTGTTTCAGTCTTTCATCTCTTTCCTCAAAAGATAAAGTTCCCATAACCTCCATACCAATTTCAGATTGATTTTTCCTGTAAAGATCCAGCTGGTTTCCTACCAAGTCAACTAGATCTCTGGAACAGAACTTTCATACTTTTAGCAAATAGTATGTATGATAATCATTAAGTTAAAATCTGTTGATGACTTACAAAAGTAATTCAAAAACACCTTGTTAGCAAGTCGACAAGATTAATCCCTCTGACTCTTCGTGAGGCCTCACCAAGCACATCGAGTATCAAACCGCGTATCAGCTCTGGAGCCTCTTTGTCAGGAGTTATAGACGAATACCACAAGTCAACAACAAAGTCCTGCAAAATTTTGTCAATGAACCCTTCTACGGCAGCTTCCACAGGAGGTGAATCAATTTTTCTTTTCCATCTTGAGGAATAAACCACGGTTGAAAAACGAGAATCATCAAGAGATATTTGTTTCTTTTTCAAATGTAATAAATATGTTGGCTTAGGGGCTGGTCGCACCCTCCAGCGAAGTTCAACCTCATAAGAAAGATAGCGGAATGCCACAAGTATCAGAGCTGATACGGGAATATTTACCCACATTGATTTACTAGTATCTGGAAAAAGCAAATGACAAAGATCACAATGAACATGAAGTGAAAAAAAAAACAACCAGCTTACATAAGAAAAAAAAATAACAGTAGGAAATGGAAATAACAGCAGTAAAAATTAACCATCTTGCATAAGAAAAAAAAAGACAAATAACAGCAGGAAATGGAAAAAAAATAATCAAAGAAAGTTCCACTGCATATGCCAAACTGAAATAAAAGGTCAACAATTATGAGAAAAACCCTTCCAAAACTTTTGGTGAACCATTGCTCTCCTGGAAAGCAGTCATCACTTTCAAGATCATGAGTATCTAAGAAACAAATTATTGAAACCAAGCATTGTCATCTTTCTTGAAGAACCCGAGATAATGTCCATAAGAACTAATTGCAATAACTGGCTTGCTACAAAAAAAAATTTAGTCTAGATCTTGGTCCAGAAGGAGAGACTACATTCAACAGAATCTATCAGGTGGCATCAGACAAATTGCTAGAGAATGGACTAGGCTTATATGACTTTGGGTACCATTGAAGATTCATTTAATTGTGTGGATCCCCAAGCAATGAAGACTGCACACTCAATCTTATTGGGTGAGGTGGACACCAGCTGCTGATGTCAATTGTGCACCCTGCAATAAATATTGATGAGGACATTTCTCATCACTTCTTTGAATGTGTTGTAGCTTCAGAGGTATGGTGTCTGGGACAGTATAGTTTGATATGAGCACAGAGACTATGCTTTCACAATCTCTCAGAGGAGTTTGTGATTCAGACATGTATCTACCTATCAGAGGATGATGTTGTGGGTTTACAATGTAACAGTTGCGGTTCTATTCAGAAAATAGTGTGCATTCGGTGAATTCTTCATATGAGACAATGAAGAAAATCTCTGATTGGCTTTTATTGCATTGGTTTTGTAGTTATCTGCTTGTAATTCACACCATGGATTGCAAAAATTAAGAAACTGATGCCTTATTCACTCATTAGTGTGTTGTATATTTTCAGCCGTAGTGTATAATTATATTCAGATTGACAATATCAAATACTAACGCATATTTTTTTTCAATGAAATTTCTTGCGAAGGTCACATTTAGTCAAAAGAAGATTGTTTGCATACATTTGAAGAATTATCTCGTCATTGGCCAATTTTTGCAAATTCGACCAACTACTATACAATCCTCTTGTGAAAAAGAAACTTCTTTTTTGCTGCTTTGTTAATTAACACTTCCATGATCGCCTCTACTACTTCAATTTATGCGTTCCACTTGACAAGTTTTTCCCCTCTCTCGAATTCGAGCAGAAACTCAGGTGCATGAACATCACAATCCAAATCTAGAGTAGCGCGGTGTTCTACCGTGATTCTAGCAGAACTTCTCCAAAAGTGATTCGGATGCCAATTAAAGCACAAAAAGGTGCCGGGAAAAGAAGACGCCAAACTTACGCGATAAAAAGTAGGAGATGGCGAAGATGCAGATTGCCCAACAGATGGTTCGTGATTTCGCCTCTTCGATCAGATCCTGCAGCGTCTCCATAGGCTTCATGGTCGCCGAAGCTCACGAAGAATTCCGAGAGAGGCACCGGAAAACCTCGCGCGATTCGAGATCACCCGACTGGTCGATGCGAAGTGGAAGGGGATGGGAGAAGTATATACTTCGAAACCCTAGAAATCTCGCCGGAGGAGGAAGGGGAGGAAGGAGAAGACCGGATCCGCGTCCGTGCGTGCGCGTTGTGTTGTGCTGTGTCGTGTCGGGAGAGATGACGGCGATCATGAGCTCGTCGGACTTCTAAAAGGAACTTTTCGGTGACTAAAATGCCCTCGAAGTCACCGTTATTAACTGAATGGCGAGATGCTTGCTAAGTTTCTTTTCTACTGTGCTTGTTTACAAAATACTTTTTAAAATATTTTTTTTCCATTATTTAGCGTTTGGAAATTAAACAAAATTACATAAAAGTATACTTTTAATTGTAAAAAGAATTCTTTTTTTGTCTTAGTCAAACAAGCAATTCTGATTACTTTTAAAAAACTATATTTAGCAAAATGTTGAAAAGTAGAAGAGGTCTTTCAACTTGAGTTTGAGTATATTCTTAAAAGTAGAAGAAACTTCGCAATTTATTGATGAGAGAGAGAGAACCCTCTGTGACACATCAATGACAGCTAGATGTGAAGGTGCAACAGGCCAGCAAAGAATACAACAACAAAAATCAGAACAGGATTCAGAATGCTAATAGCTCTGGACATCGATGAGTTGCCACCGAACAAAAAAAATCAGAACAAGACATAGAAACAGAGCTAACCAACCAAGTTCCAATTGATGTAAGTTCTTTAACATGTTTTAATCTTTATCCAACCGTGCAGCGTGCAGGTCTGAATCTAGAATCCTCACAAGGCTGCTCGTGATTTCACACTTACCTCTAGAAAATATAGTAGTTCATAATGCTTTGTATCTTTCTAAGGAAAGATTATTATTATGTTTATATCCTGAAAGTAATTATGATAGACACCGACGACCTAATTGATAAGCTGATCAGTTGGCAGGTCCTGCTAGTGTGGACACCAGTTGGGCAGTCTAAAAAGGTAATCATGGAAGAATTCCTTCCATATATTAGCATAGTGAAAGGAACATGAGAAATAGCAAAACTTTCGACTGCTAACAATCTACTCAAGTTGGTATGACGATCAGTCTACTTCATTCTCTTTAGGTAGAGGTCTGATATTCGAAAGGCCGACTGTCCTAGCAGATCAGAGAAAAAAAAAATTTAAGTGCTGAAATATAACTCTGTTTGATCTTGTGACTTGTGTTCCAGGACTCAGGTTCTAAAGACCTTTAGTTGGTATGCAATGAGAAATCAGCATCCAAGTTCTGCTAAGAAAGAGCTTATAAGGAAACAATGTTGTGAAATGTGAACTGTGGGTTCAATAGATTTTGTAGATTCCAGTCAGAACCCAAAACTAAGAAAAAGATAACAGAAATTTGCCAGAAGTCTCTGAGCATGTTGATCAAGAAGAAATAACCAAGTGGATAGAAGGTCAAATTTCTCTACACTACATGTAGCAAAGATCCCATGAAAAAAGTACGCGATTCTTGATCGGATTTGGCAAACATTTTCATGAAGAGTTTCTGCAAAGAATGTTGCTCAGTAGACAGGCTCTTTCTGGTGGTTAGACAATAAAATTGGTGTACAATGCTTGGTGATTGAATGGTATAATCCAACGACAAAACACAATATTGGATCGGTCCAACAACCATAGATACAAGATTGATTAATAAGAAAACACATGATGACTTTAGAGGAGAATCATGATTGTCATTCACCAAGTGTGTCCTTAGAAAAGAAAGGAAGCAGAAACATAACCTCAACAATCACCCAACATTATTTAAACCACAAGGAGCGTCAGAAAAATGACCCGACAGTCAACCTAAACAATCACCCAAAGTATTTAAAATATTGCAAGGACTGTTGATATATTTCTTGAATACTAATATTAATATGTTCAATCACATGAGGATGAGTTTCTCATAGAGCAATCAAAACATGAAAACCAAGGAGAAATCACAAGAAAAATGAAATGACAGATGGGAGCTGAATTGACAAAAGGTGTTGCAAAATTGTCACAAATTATCATATAACTTTATATCAAGAAAATTCTGATATATGAGATTTTATTATATAACTATATTCCTCTCCTCAATAAATAACATGATGAAACTCATTTTGCAATAACCCATAATCATGACCAAGTACCAGATGAAATGAAAATAAAAAGAATGCCCCACCCTACAAAAATGAAGTGATTCACTGATGACAGAATTAAGGATATCTATGCCTAAATGGATCCTTCCATTCCTTGGTTTCAGAGGATCGGTTTAAATAAATCTCTTAAAGATGTTGAGAAGGTTAGACAAAGTTGTGTGTCGGGTATTCCTGCTCATAACCGTTGTAGTCAAAGTATAGTCTTTCACCACTAGCTATATCTCGACAAGCAACAAATAAGACCCTGCATTCACCATCTACATTATACCGTACACATTTAATGTTTTGCTTCTTCCTACTCTCCCTGAAATAGAAAGCATTTCAAGCATAGCAGATTCAGATTCTCAATGTATCTATCGAGAGATTACTCAAGAATATTAGGCAGCTGAAATGAAATCACAATATATATTTAGTATAACCTATGCATACAAATAAAAAACAGAAGATAATATAGATAAAGGGACAGGATGCTTACGGAATGTTGTTGTTAATCCCGCTGAGGAAGCGACAAATATTTCCACGTTTATCAGGACAGACGACTAAACTATTTGATGGATCAGCAGCTAAAAGAAGGGTCATAAGGCTGTCGCAATCATCATTTTCCCGGTTTTTCAAATAATCTACATCTCCAGCATACTCAGCAATCAGTGTCATATCCTTTATAGGTCCATCAGCTTGCACATTAAAACTGCATTATCCAAATTGCCATTTATCATCCATCTTCAAAATAATTGAAGACATTCATAATAGAATTGATCGAGGAAAATTACCCAACAAGGGAATCAAATACTACAAGTAGAGGAGGGTATTCTCCTCTTCTATACATGGCCTTGCAGAGCTCTAGAGTTTCCTTATCTTCTCTTGAAAGGACCTTAAAAAATGTGCAAAAAGAGTTAGAATTCATTGAGCATAAGGAACAAAAGGGCTTCCAAAAGAGGCAGAGTTATCTAGACCTGCATTCCTCCCACTTCAAGCATTGCCTGATTAGACGACTTAGGAGCTAGCCCATGGACATAAGTCAGTTCATTACTGAACTCTAGCTTCAATGCTGTCAAGGCATATGCAAGAGAATGCATTTGCTTCAACTTTTGAGTTGGATTTTCAGAGGGAATATATGGTAACAATCTCCTTCTCTTCTTCTGCATGACCAAGGAACGTTTCTTGCGCTTTTTTCCCTCTAACACAAATAACAAGGAATAAGTAATTAATCACAAATTCTTTGATACCAAAAGACACATGCAGTAAATCTACATAAACAGTGTGATATGAATGTTGTTTTCTTTATTGGTAACAAGAGCAATTAATTATGCAAGGTATTAGCAAGTAAGAAAGTGGAAAAGACACAAATGGTCACTTCAAGCAATGAAATAATATAAGGATCCATCAATGTGTGTCTTTACAGGTAGTCAGCAAGCATGTTTCTTATGACAATACATGAAACATAACACAAAAATGTAAAGAACGACCGCAATCAGTTCGAGAATAAGAATACAAGCAAGAGGATATTGGTTTCTCCATTTTAGCTGGATTGATCATATCCTGTTGTTGGACAGTAATGCAGCTCAAATACTTCATTATTCACCCGGTCACTTATGTTCGGTATGATTTGACCTTATGACTAAAATTTGCCTCGAGTCTGATCCTAAGCTCATTCGAAGCTTGTGTGATGGCATAATGACTATGACTGCTCTTGAAACCTAAGTTCTTCGAGGTAAATGAGTGAAATGGATGAATACGACTGGCTCAAAATATGTCAACTAAGTTACAATAGTAAGCTCCTGCTCCGCATATGGATAATCACTCAAGAAGAAGGATAATGAATGTAATAAATAGCATAATGCCACGAAGGCTTGTTTTTTTTTTGTTGAAACTTATTTGTTTCCTCTAGCTCAAATACCACTTATAAATCAGTTATTTCCTTCTCTCCTAGAAAATAGTGAACTAAAATGGAAAGTTTGTTATATAACTCCGCCGACAAAGAGAAAAGTAAAATACATATACTTGTTTTGGAACCAACATGAGAAAATCACTCACTAAAATATTTTCCTAATTGAGCAATCATAATAAACCCACTTTGGCCTTATGTCGTATTATTGATAATATTTCAACTATCATCATTATTCCAGTTTTACCTAAGATGGTTGAAACAAAAAAAACTAAGCCTTTAATGATAAATAAGTTGAATCATGTGAGAAGTTGAATTTGTTGATTGGATAGGTTAAATAAGCTTCATCTTCGGCGCAAGAACGCTCGATCGCTATTATGCACTCTTTCAAGGGTATTGCTTCTAGACAAACACGCCGATTGTCTCTGCGCCCCTGCCTCCTTTATCACTGAGCACTCATTTAGGTAAGTTGAATTACGTGAGAAGTCGAATTCTATGTTTTGCCACTACATTGTAGGTGGACTCCTTTGAGTAAAGTTGATTAAGAGTTACGGATAACTCGTAAAATCTTATGTCAAGATGGGGAATAAGCCATAAATTATTCTTATGCTCAATAAGACAGCTCACACAGGAGAAAAAAAAATGACACCACCAAGGGTTGGCACAACGAATAACTGACAAAAGGAGCTACGCAGGAAAAAAAGAAGAAAAACAAATAAGTCTAGATACTATACCTTCCTACTTATACTTATCCAAACATGATAACTCTGCTTCCCAAGATTCAAAAGAAAAAAAGTTCTAGGAAACAGAAACTTAGGAAGACATTTTTTATGTAAATGCCACCTAAATAAAACTTCAATTACATTTATCCAAACATTTCGTAACATTTGAAGATAGCCCCTAGAAGTTAGCAACATTTTCCATTTTCTGCATCATTTTCATTATTTTCCCTAGTTGACTAACGAGAATATACTTTAAAACAGAAAAAAAAAGTGTTGAATAATTGGGATCCAACTTTTCCTCTTAACAAAAGTATCAAAATCAAGTACCCCTTGATTTCCTGAAGAAGGAACAACTGTGGGAAGTTGATTCTATAACTCTCGTAACAAAGAGGAAAGTAAAAAAAAAGTATACTTGTAATTGCTTTTGCAAGACAAATGGTGAGTGAATGGACGATGGGACGAGATTTTTTTTCTAAAGTCATGCATGTGATCTTCGAATTTCTTCATAATAAAATGGATGGTTACACAAGGTAACCATTCTTTACCCTCTCGAAAAAAAGGTATACTTGTTCGGTAACCAACATGAAAAAATTGCTCATTAAGATATTTCGAGGGGTCCTCATTAAGATAATTTCCAAAGTAAGCAATCATGATATGTCCAATTTGGCTCATTATCATATTAACAATTCTATTTCATTATCAACACTATGCCAATTAAACATCATGTGATTTCACGTAAAATAACAGAAAAATAATTTCTATCATAAGTTGCTACTTAGTTATAACTTTTTTTATGGCATACTTGGATAGCTATAACAATTTTCAAAAAAAGTTGATTGTGTACAAAATTGAATTCAATTGTTTGAGTAGTGGGTGGAAGTTAATTAAAAACAATGGATAGAATAAAAGGAGCATCCAAAGCATTTGTAAAATAATGAAAAATAACCAACAAAGATAGTTTTTGGCCTCAAAAGTCCCTAAAGCAAAAAATATATTAACCTCAAGGGATAGTTATCCCAATTGTTTATTCTCATTTTGTGCTTGGCTGGGAAAGTTAGTCTTACCAATTATTCCATTTATTGTTTGCTTTGATATGCAAACAATGATGAATAATATGAAAAGTGGTATATGAAGGTGTTAAACCGCTGATAAAACAATATTGTTTGGATGAATAAAGGGTTATAAAGGGTCCCAACCAAACAGGACCAAAAGGAACTGGAAAAAAGTCACTTTGTAAATCAAATACATATTTTTGAATAGGTACAGGTGTGAAGTATGACGATTTAAGATTTTTTTTCTTTTCGTCACTTTGTCGACTTCTTTGACACTTAAAAAGTCAAAGAAGTCGACAAAGCAACGACAAGAAAAAAATCTTAAATCGTCATACTTCACACTTATACCTATTCGAAAGTATTTGATTTAGAAATTTTCAGTTATAATCAACAAAACAAAAAATTATATATATAATAGGTACAATTATGTCTTTGATTTACAAATTTTCAATTATAACCAACCAAACAAAGATATTACATATATAATAACTAAAATTCAGAATAGTTTCTTATAGAAGGTTGTGTTTGTTTTGAGGAAAGTGTATTCTACGAAAACGAATTCCACTCATTTCCTTGTGTTCGATAAAACATGAAAGATTGGCGTTATATCTGAATTTCAGTTGACCAAATTTTAAAGAAAAATCTAAAAGAAAATGACTTCATCTTTTGGAAAGAAGAAATCATTTTCCCCTTCCCTTCCTCTTATCACAAAAATAAATAATAAAATTTACATTTTTAGCTTGTTTTTAAAATACAATAAAACATAGAAAAGGAAACCACTTTATCAAAATACATTTTCTCCATATCTTCATTTTCCTTGAAAATTTGTTATCAAAACAAGTACAACATACATTTTACTTGCTTAAAACTTCACTTGCAGCTAACTGAATAAGCCTAACAAAAGAGAACCTCTAATATTTTAGAAAACCGACTTTTTTAATGCTTTGTACCATTTCCAATGTTTTCTCTAGGCAACTAACGAGAATTACAAAGAAGGCATACAAGATGCAAACTTTTGTTTGTAGCATCAAACTGCGTTCTACTTTTCAATGAATCAGTAAAACAGAAAGTAACTAACTAGCAAACTCACACATCCACATAAAAAAATTAAACTTACACACCATTGACTTTACTGAATTCACTTTTCTATCTCTATTATATTCAAATGAGTTGACTAACATGCACAGATTGTTTATTTCCTGATTTTTGGTTCTAAAATGTGATTGGAGATGGACTGCCAAAAAGGTATGTAAAGAAATCAAATATATCCAATGGATATCAATGCAGTATTATTCATCCTCAGCTGCAATTTGCACAGTGATGCTTGGAGATTATGCATCCATCCAAATATACACGGTGCAATGCAGTTGAAATTATGTTCGAAAGAGGATATAAGAAACCAATCAAATATCTGTTCACAGTCATCAGATATAAATTTTATTTTAGATAGAATAACTCATGAGTATCGATCTAATCATCGTCTTCCAAACCTTTCTGCTCAGTTGGCGTTTCAGTGCTCTTCTCAATTCTGAAGAAATCCAACATCTTCCTCTGAGAGAACGGAAACCCTGAAAACAGATTCCAAAACCCAGAAAAGTCAGAAAAGAAGACCTCACAATTTTCTTACTTTACGCATCAATGGCAATAACGCGAGAGTGGCACAGTGCAATAGTGGCGATCAGGGTGCATCCCATCTATACCTTGGAGTGGCTGGTTGACGGAGCAGGCGGAGCAGTACCAGGGTCCGGTCGGCACCCTAGCGAGGATGGGACGGAGGCAGTAGAGGTGAAACCCCCGGTCGCACACATCGCAGAGGAGCATCTCCTCGTCGCGCTCGCCGGAGCGGCACTCCTGGCACCGGAGGATCGAGTAATACTCCTCGGTCCCGGGGGTGGGGACCGGACTCGTCACCCGCATGATCTCCTTCAACGACCGGTACTTCCTCGGCTTCGGAGGCCGCGGTGCAGCCGTCCTCTTGCCGACGGAGTTGTTCGCAGGGGGCGACGGGGAGCGGGGTCTCGACAGAGGCGCCATCGGAGGTCATCGGAGGTCGATCGCCGGTGGACGGGGGGGTCGCCGACGGCCCCCCGGAGTCGATGTGAGCGGATGGATTCCGAAGGAGGCGACGAGCGAAACAGAGAGCTCCGGCGAGCAAATGAGGTGAGGAATTTGGTAGTCGCGGGAACTGGAAAGACAAAAGAACGAAGCAGGGGCAATATGGTCTTTTCACGAGAATATCCTACCTGGCAATGTGATAAATAGGATTTAATGTTCCCATTAATAAATATTCTCGCATTTATTAACTTATATTATCTCTAAATTATTCATAAATGAGCAAGTAAGAGTTATTATGCATATATTATTACCATATTTGTTATATTTTATTCTTATCATATCTTTTTTTTATAATTTGAATAATTGCGGGCGGACACGAGAAAATTGAGGGGAAAAAATGGCCCGTTTTATTTTTTTTGTTTTTTGTTCAGACAAAAGCGAAGGATTTTTCTTTAACCGAAAGGCTTTTTGTTTTGTCGAATTCGAATTTAATAAAAAGTTAATGCACTAAATACATGAATGAAACAGCTTTAAAGAGTCTACTAAAAAGGGTGCATTCAACATACAGACAACTCATTGCCAACAAGAGAAAACGGCTACAAATTTTTTGAAAAATTAACATGTAATACAACTTCAAATCTCTAATGATAATGTAGTAATTATGGAGGTAAGGATCTCATAGCATTATATTCTTCAATGTTCACACATCATAATTATTCATCATTTAATGAAATTTTATTGATAAATGATCATTGAATTTGTCCATTCGCCAAAATAATATATATGATAATAAATTGTGACGAATTGACTAAATAAATAAATAAAATCATAATAATCTCACTATTTAATTATTAAATTGATTTAAAATCGATTATATTCAAATTGTAAATAAGAAGGCTCAAAATTTTATAAAGTACTTATTAAAAATGAATTAGTTAAAGGAAAAATATGAATCACAACTTCAAATTTCTAATAATAATATAGTAAATATGGTGATAGTATTATATTCGATCTCCATGCATCACAATTTAATTTGTTATTTAATTATATTTATATATGATAATTGAATTTATCTTATCATCAAATAATATATAAGATAATAATTTGGTACTTATGAGATTAATGAATTAACTGAAAGAGATGAATGATAATCAAATCTCTAATAATGATGTAGTAAATGTGGAAGTAAGAATCTCATGATATTATATTATTCAGTGTTCACACATCATAATTATTCATCATTTAATGAAATTAAATTGATAAATGATCATCAAATTTATCCATTTGCCAAATTAATATATATGATAATAAATTGCATTTATGGTATTAATGAATTGACTAAAATAGAATTATCAAAATAAAAAATCAATCTCAGTGTTTAATCATTACATAATTTTGAATTGATTAATTTAAATGATAAATAAGAAGGTTCAATATTTTACAAAGAATGCTTATTAAAACTGATTAGTTAAAGGAAAAATATGATTCACAGCTTCAAATTTCTAATAAAAATATAGTAAATATGATGAATAAATAATCTCATAATATTATATTATTCAATGTTCATGCATCACAATTTAATTCATCATTTAATAAATTATATTTATATATGATCATTGAATTTATATTATCATCCAATAATATTTAAGATACTTATGAGATTAATGAATTAACTAAAAGAAATGAATGATAGCAATCATAATTTAAACTCATTATTTAATTATCAAATTAATTTGAAAGTGATCGATACAAACATTAAATAGAAAGGATCAAGAATTTGGAAAGAGTGCTTATTAAAAACACATTTGTTAAGGGGGCAATATGATTCACAATTTCAAATAACTAATAATAAAAGAGTCAATATGGTGGATTAAGAATATTGTGATATTATATTATATGAAGTTCATGCATCACAATAAAATTTACCATTTAGTAAAATCAAATTAACATATGATCATTGAATTTATCCAATCATTGAAACGTTATATAAGATAATAAATTATAATTATGATGATATGTGAATAATCATAATCTAACTCACTATTTAATTAGTATTAACTTTAAAATTATTAATTCAATGATAAATGAAAAGGATCAATATTTTAGAAAGAGTTCTTATTAAAAATGTATTAGTTAAGAGGATAATATGATTTACAACTTCAAATATATAGCAAAAAACAGTAAATATAGAAGATAAAAATATCATAATATTATTCAATGTTCATGTATCACAATTAGATTCATCATTTAATGAAATTAAATTGATAGGTTTATCTTATCATTGAAATGATATGGAAGATAAAAAATTGTAATTGTGATATTAATTAATTGGCTAAAAAAGATGGATGATCACAATCATAATCTGACTCACTACTTAATTAGTATTAACTTTAAAATTATTAATTCAATAATAAATACAAAGGATCAACATTTTAGAAATAGTTCTTATTAAAAATGTATTAGTTAAGAGGATAATATGATTTACAACTTCAAAGATATAACAAAAAACAGTAAATATGAAAGATAAAAAAAATCATAATATTATTCAATGTTCATGCATCACAATTAAATTCATCATTTAATAAAATTAACTTGATATATTTATCTTATCATTGAAATAATATGGAAGATAAAAAAATTGTAATCATGATATTAATGAATTGGCTAAAAGAGATGGATAATCACAATCATAATATGACTCAGTACTTAATTGTTGAATTAATTTTAAAAACGATTGATTCAAACGACAAATAAAAAAAGTATGAATATTTTACAAAGAATTTGCTTATTAAAAAACAATTATTTGAAAAAAAATATATGATTCACAACTTCAAACTCTAATAATAATATAGTACACATGATGGATAAAAAACTTATAATATTCTATTATTCGATATTCATGCATCAGAAATTAATTTCGTTATTTAATAAAATTAAATTGATATCTAACCATTGAATTTATTTTATCATTGAAATAATATAAAATAATAAATTATACTTATGGTATTACTGGCTTGACTAAAAGATGAATGATCATAATAATAATTCTACTCACCAATTAGTTATCAGATTAATTTTAAAATGATTGATCCAAATGAAAATAGAAAGACTCAAGATTTAAAAAAAAAATTTCCTTTGAAAAATATATTAGTTAATGGGATAATATGATTAGTAATTTTGTAATATTAAAATAGTAAATATGGAGGATTAAAAATATTGTAATGTCATAATTCAAATTCCATGTATTGTACTTATATTCATAATTTATTGAAATTAAATTGGTAAATGATCATTGAATTTATTTGATAATCAAAATAATATATAAGATAATAAATTATAATTATGAGGTTAATGAATTTGCTAAAAGAGATTTATTATCACATTTATACTTTCTATTTAATTATTGGATTAACTTCAAATGATTGATTATTATGATAAATAGGAAGGGTCAAAATTTTAGGAAAAATTCTTATTGAAACCAAATTAGCAATGGTAGTAATATGAGTCACAACTTTAAATATATAATAGAAAAATAGTAAACATGGATGATTAAAAAATTATATTATTATTATTCAATGTTCGTGCATCACAATTAAATTAAACATTCAATGAAACTAAATTGTTATATGAACACTGTATTTTATCTTATCAGTGAAATAATATATAAGATAGTGAACTGTAATTATGAGATTAATGAATTGGATAAAAGAAATGGATGATCGCAAACATAACCTGACTCTCTATTTAACCATTGAATTAGTTTCAAAATGATTGGTTTAAACATAAAATAAAAAAAGGTTAAGATTTTTTTAAAAAGATAAGTGAGCGCTAAATATGAATTAGTTAAGAGAAAAATATCACAAATTTAATATTTAATAATAAATATAATAGATAATAAATATGGTAGATAAAAAATCTCATAATATTATGTTATTCAATATCCATGCATCAAAATTAAATTCATCATTTATTAAAATTATATTGATATATGATCAATAGATTTATTTTATCCCCATAATAATATATAAGTTAATAAATATTACTTATGAGTTTAATGAATTGACCAAAGGAGATGAAGGATCACAATCATAATTTGATTAGTATTTAGTTATTAAATTGATTTTGAAAATTATTTATTCAAATAATAAATAGATAATCAAAATTTTAGAAAAAAGTTCCTTTTAAAAAATTAAGGGGATACTATGATTCATAACTTCAAATCTAAATATTATAATATTAGATTATTCAGCGTTCATGCATCACAATTAAATCCATCATTTATTACAATTAAATTAATATATGACCATTGAATTTATCTTATCATCAAAATAATATACATGATAATAAATTGTAATATGAGCCTAATAAATTTGCTAAATACGAATGATAATAAATTCACAATCATAATTGACTAGCTATAAAATTATTTGATTCACTTCAAAATGATTGACTCAAATGATAAATAGATAGAAAGGGTTCTTACTAGAAATATACAAATTAATTAAGGGAAAAGTATGATTCATTACTTAAATATTTTAAAAAATATAAAGAATATGGTGGATAAATAATCTCAGAATATTATATTATTTGATGTTCATGCATCACAATTGAATTCATGGTTTAATGAAATTAAATTTGTATATTATCGTTTGATTATTTATAAGATTTGTACTTTTGAAATTAATGAATTGAATTAAAGAGTCAAATGACTGAATGGTCACCATCACAATCATACTACCTATTTAATTATCAGATTAATTGTCAAATGATTAATTCAAATGATAAATAGAAAGGTTCAAGACTTTAGAAAAGTAATTATTAAAAATGAACTATTTAGGGAGTAATTAGTGTGATTCACATCTTCAAATGTTTAAAAAAATAGTAAATATGGATAACTTTAATAGATGAGACCAATATCATTCTTTTATCTAAAGTGAAGATAACATTTATCATTGATCTTCTTTTACAACATTTGTAACATAATTTTAATCAGAATAACAAATATTATGTATCACTTTTATAGACGATGTCAATATTAAATATTCCTCACATACACTAAAAGATGCATTTTACTATTTGTTAATATTGTTTCCTAAATTACTCGTGAATTTATTGACAATACTAACTACATGTGCAATATTAGATCTCATACACACAATAACATACATTAAGCCTTCAACGTCACTAGCATAAGAAACATGAGATGTGTACTCTTTCTGCATCAAACTAAAGAGTGCTCAAAGACTTCGTTGAAATCATCTCAATAAGAATATTTTTTAGTATAATTTTTGTAAGATAAAAATAATCATAGGATGCTCGTTCATCGCTCTAATTATTCGAAACATTTTATTGTACAAGGGTCATATGTATTTATTGATGAATTAATATTTAATGCATTATCAACAATCTTTTTTTCTAAACTCATGAGACTCTCTTTATAATTAAAAGAATATCACCCTCCCCCGAAAAGTGACGGTGTTATATATTTGTTGCATACTACATAAAATACATGATTTAATATTCTTTGATGTGTGTTGTTACAAAGTGTAGAGATTAAAAGTTCTGTGTGACATGCATGTCATTTTATTTATACATATTTAATCTCAAAATAAAAGTCAAACTAACAAACCTCTCATGAAGTAAATGGAAAAAGAATAAAGGATATAACAATGCCATCTATTTTTTTAAATCATATGTTACACAAATTGATTAAAAATATAATTGTGCTAAAAAATGTGATATTTGGAAGGATGAATTCGCCACAAACTAAGATCATTCCATCACAAATTAGTCAATTTATGACGAATTCCAATTCCTCACAAAGCCTTGGATGAATTTGCTACTAGCATTAGTGGTGGATAAGCCTATCCAACTTGAAAACTAGTGGCAAATGAGGTTGTTCGTCTTTAGAATGAATATGTCAATTATTTCATCATTGCGTTACCTATGAATAGTATTGTCCACTAACAAACAAATGGAAATTTAATAGTGTATAATTCTACATATATGTCGCCAATTTAGCATTAGAAATGCTCTTGTCGCAGATGCTCTACAACATAATTGATTAATTATCACATATTTGTTCATGGCTATATATTTCATTGTTGTGGCTAATAACCTACAATCACTATGTATTTCGTGATAATAATTCATGGCTATTGCTTATTAGCTATGAATCTTCTTTTTGTGATAATTATATGTTTTAATAGCCACAAGTAACATTGAGATGGTAATATTTTTTATGTAGATAATAGTATTATTCATGGCAATTGTTATGTTTAATATTCATTGACAAAAAAAATCATCCACATACTAATTATAAAATATTTGTGAGTAATAATTATTCAGCTCTATGGCTATTATGATCAATGCAATTAAAAATTCCATTTCCACCAAAATTTTTGTGCTAATAGCTAAAGTAATTGTCAAATTTGTAGTGCTATGTTAATAATAACCACAAAAGTAACTATCATGATAAAAAAAATTATATGAACTATTGTCACATTCTTTGTCAATAATAATCACATAATAACATTATTATTATTATTATTATTATTATTATTATTATTATTATTATTATTATTATTATTATTATTATTATTATTATTATTATTATTATTATTATTATTATTATTATTATTATTATTATTATTATTATTATTATTATTTTGATTTTAAATAATATTATGAGAAGTTATAATATAAAATTATTTGCTACAAATGAATAATGAATTCACAAAGTTATTTCATCACACTAATCATATACAGATATTTTAATGTCATTTGTTTCTTCCTAATTGCAAATCTTCAGATCCTAAGCTTTCTAACCCTAATAAACTCTAGTGTACTTCCACATAGCTGACATTGTCATTCATAAAGGACTAAGGTCAATCTTCATACATTGTTCTTCAAATGCATGAGATACTTAAATCCTTGTATATTAACATGAAGGGAGATACATTAGATTATCTATACTTAGTCTCATTGTTCTTCCTCATTACAAAGGCTCATTTTCTATTAGGGATAGAGAGAGAGAGAGGAATATTAGGGAAGATGGAGCAAGAGAGATTGGGGGAGTATAGAAGCAAGGATATCATAGCGCTACATGATTTAGGAGAAAAAGTTAGGTTGAAGAAGATAATTATATTTAAAATAATATTTTTAAGTTAAGATTGATACCTATATTATCTTATTATTAATTTAATTTTTTTTATCGAAGAAAGGATGAGAATAAAATTTGTTACGACCTAATAAACAATCTTCTTTTTATAAAAGTAAAAAATTACTAAGTTTCTTTTAAATGTATTTTATTTTTATTATATCATGTTCATAATTTCTTATAATATTTCTTTTGAAAAAAAGGCGAGGTGAAGTAAATAATTGTTTTAGTTCTTTATTTTGAGGGGATTTTTTATTAATCATTTTTATTTAAAAAAGTCATTATGTAACCATTTATATATTTTTAAATATGATTATTATTAACCCAAGCACATGTCTCATTAAAATATAGTGATTAATATAGTCTATAATACTTTGGAAAAAAATCTTCTTGTTCACCTTATTAAAGACGCTATAATTTTTTTAAAAATTTTATTTCTAGTAGAATCATAATTAAAATAATGAAAATATATATAAGGATGAATTTTTTATAAGAGCCATGGAAATGTATATTAGTCGATAATAATATAGTACTAATAACAAAATTTGACTTCATAGCAGCATTTATTGTCACAAAATTTTTTATTAATATCATAGTTATTACCAAGATAATATTTGTTGTGATTAAAAAAATCATCAATACTCACAAACGTTAAAATCGTGATTATAAAATATGACTATTATCACAAGCATGCAAATGTGATTATTAGTTCATGACTATAAATCAAATTTGTTGTAGTGATGTCATCGCAAAATTTTAAAAATGTAATGCAATCCATCACAAATATTCCACATATCACTAAGATGATATTTTTTTGTAGTGATTATAAATGTTAAGTACCTAATTTGTTTTCTATTTATAGGACTCTCATATGCAATGGGGAAAAATTTTGTCAAATGCTTTAATCCATATAAAAACTATTGCTTTCTTATGGCATGCTTTGCAAATATTTTACGGGGCACATAATGTAAGCTTATAACATTCTATTTATTACGAGGAATTAATTTCTAATGTGTTAGGAGCTTATGACATATATCTGAATAACGTTACTTGAATTTGCTACTATGTCTTTGTTATAGATGTGGACAATTAAGTTGACATGATATTAACTTTATATCTTCTATTTGTAATATCATATCATATCACACACAGACACACTAATATTTTTTACATAATACTATATAAATTGAAAGAGAAAATGTGAAATATTAGAATAACTAGAAATTTTGGTTAAATGAAACACCCTACTATTATCCTCAACGAGGTCTCATGTTCTAATATCTTATGAACATTTAAAAAAATTATATAAAAAATATAAATTAATTAGATAATTATATGAATGAGTAATAATTTTTTGAAGTATAAATAAGACCCGAAGAATTTGATTATGCATATGGTGCATTTCTTCTTCCCTAATACATTTTAGGTTGAATTTCAATTATTTTATTAGATCGCTAGTAAACAAAATCTAATTTAGAAGGAGGGAACAACTTAGGGTGAGATACAAGAAAGCTATTAAAAATATTTTACTTTAAATGCAATTTCATTGTAGACTAATTAAATTAGTTGTGCAACGAATAATCTTAACACTTCACTGACCATTTTGATTTACTATTTTACTCCAACCACCAAATATATCATCAAAGAAGAAAATTATTTTTTAATAAAAAATTTACAGGGTTTGATCTTACTATATTTAAATAACACTATGATGTCATATAAAATTAAATATGCTATTAATTATTCTAAAAAAGTAATATTTTTATATTTATATTCCATGATGAGTATTTTTTTATGAATAGATTTAATACGAACAATTTGGTGAAGTATACAACAAATCATTATATATATAATATTCATGACAGGAATTATTAAAACATAAATTAATAGGAAATAAGGAATATGTGGAGCAGATTCTGCTCCACATGTATGGACTGCCATCAGATCTATAATGAGGGGCTCAGATCAACACATGGGGCTCTTCATTTTAAGTGAAGATAAAGATCTGAGTCCTTCATTATGAATCTGATGACAATCCATACATGTGGAGCTGAATCTGCTCCACATATTTCTTAACCCCAAATTAATATGGATACTTAGATTCTGTCAACATAAATGTACGACCATAATTTATACAATGTCAGTTTCCTTATGGATACGAGGGAAATGAAAATTAGATCACTGGTTAACAAGTACAAACAAATATTTCATATTCATATAAAAAAGGGTGCCTTTATTGCCACTCCATTTTACCTAATTTACCCCTATTTAATTTATTCTGCTGAGATTTATAATACTTCTTCTCAAGCCTTAACTACACTTTTACCCAAAAATTTAATTCTACATCTTTTCCCAGAAAAAAGACCAAGACTTAACATTATTATTTTTTATTTCTGATGCATTTAGTTGCTTCATTATTACTTATTCAAATATATACTTAAATTAAACGTTATAAACTAATCATTCTATTTTTTTTACTTATTTATCAAATATTTGCTGAACTAACTAAATAAAATAATTAAAGGTTGCTAACATTTTATGATGATAATAATAATAATAGAAAATAATAATAGAAAATATTTTAATCATAATGTATACAATATAAATATATTTTTTCTACGGAACTGGAGGTTCCTTTATATCAGGTTTAATTTTAATACTATTATTTTTTATGTATTCTACTCTTTATTATCTTTATATAACAAAAAAATGACAATTAACACAAAATATGGAAGATGAAAAGTCTTATATCTCTCTCCATAAAAGAATTCTACTTATTATCAATATAAATTATTTTTCCGTCCATTATAGTCTATTTTTTTAGTATTAGCGTTTTCTTATTCTTTTTTTGGGTTCTACGATTTGCTTTCAATTACCTTTTTATCTTTCATTTTTTTAAGATATATATATATATATATATATATATATATA
>LTAE01000642.1:35967-61254 GCA_001647135.1 Pontederia paniculata
TAAATGTAAGAAAAAAATTATACCAAGATTAAAAAGAAAGTTCATTCACTTATTTGCATGTATTGGTCTTTCTATGGAAAGATGTGTAGAATTAAATTTGGATATGTGTAGTTAAGGTTTGAAAAAGAAGTGTTATAAATTTTATTGGAGTAAATTCAATAGGGGTAAATTAGGTAAAATGAAGTGGCATTAAGATAATTGGAGTGGCAATAAGGGCACCCTAAAAAAAGAAGAAGAGAGACCTAAAAAAAGAAGAAGAGAGAAGAAAACATGTGCAATTAGATTGGATGCATTGTCCTCTGAGTTCTGAACATGCAGGAGAGTACCATTAATTATGCCCAAAAGGTTATCAGGCATAGTAAAATTAAAGATCAGCATGCAGCTTTATTGGATCAAACAAAAAGGCCAACTACTAGAGCCTCAATTTGGTAGGACAGCAGCAATTGCCAACTTCCAGAGTCTGACAACCAGTTGGTACCTTCAGTTATGCAGCTTTTGCCATTTTTTTTATGCCAGCCAGGTTTCTGAAATCTAAAGGCAAATTTTCCATTTTTAGATTCCTGGCATGTACCTTGAACCCCCAAAAGCCAATTAATGAATTAAGCATCTAATATTCATCTGCATTAACAGTTTATGTATTGGCATCTACATGTTCCAGTTATAAATCATCTGTACGTGCAATATATATATATATATATATATATATATATATATATATATATGGAGCAGCATTTAATATAAATTCCTGAAACTTTATCTTCTCAATTTAGAATATTATATATATGATGAATGTTAACTTTTTCCTTTTCTATTTTTTTTGTATTCATCATAAATGTAATATTTTATAATGGAGAAGATAGATAATATCATATTATCTACTTAAGTAGATAATATCATATTATCTACTTAAGTAGATAATATCTTCATTAAACTTATATATGTTTAAAAACAAATATTGAGTTGTTCATAAAAATTCTTTCTAATACTCACATAATAAAATCTCAAAATTTAATAAATTACCACTCATGCCATTTATGAAAACTTAGAAGATTTTTTAGAAGAAAAAAATAGAATAATATAGAAGCTCTCTAAATTAGATAACAAAAAAAATATATTGATGAAATTTAAATTCAAAATATATAATTGAGAAAAGATGAGCCACTATATCACTATCATGGTTGTCAAGATTGTGATCTTGATCGTAAGATCGCACGATTTTACGATCTCACGGAGGGTCGCCGATCTCGATCTTAACTAAAGGATCGAATTTGTAGGATCGGTAAGATCAAGATAGTAGGATCGGTAAGATCCTACCGATCCTACTATATTAGTTTAAATATTTTTTCTTTTCTTTTTCATAATTTTTTCTAAAGAAATAAATATTATAATGATAATTTATTATATTGTATTTATAAAAAATTGTTTTTAAAGCATAAAAAGTGAAAAATAATAAATCATAAAATTAATTTAAGAAACATTAAATAAAATTGAATATATATATATATATATATATATATATATTATATTTAATAGGCACATATATCTAATATATGTTTTTATATATTTCTTTATAAAATATAAATTATAGTCATAATATATTACGTTATATTTACAGAACTTTATTTTCTAGCATATAAAGTTTTTAAAGCGATAACAAATGTAAAAAATATTATTATATATTTAACAAATTATCGAATATATGCATATTTTAATATATATATATTTATTTAAAAAATATTTTTTTACTTATAGATAAGATCTTACGATCTTCTCGATTTAACGATTTTCGATCTTATCACTCTCTCCCGATCCTAGGTAAGATCCCGATCTTGACAATCTTGATTAGTTGTGTTAATGAACTTTTTATCAAAACCTGTTGACTGCTTGAAATGGCCGAAGTTTAATTATATCTTAAATTCGTTGACTTAATTAAGAATTATATCTTTTTACACCTCTTGTTATTTTCACATTTAACCGTTAATAATAAATTTATAGGTTTTAATATCCCTAAATTTATTCAGTTTCCACACTTCAATCTTTCGTCTTCTTTTGTCTAACTTTGCATTAAGTAATTACTTTATTAATTATGAAACAACGTTCTTACCCCTTCTAACTAATTAAAATACAATATATTCTTAATAAAAAAAATTAAAGTTTTCGCTCTTTTGGTCCAATTTCAAATTGAAAAAGTGAATAAAAAGTTATGTATTAATTAAGTACATGAATGAAACACGCTTTAAAGAGTCCCCTCCAAAGATTTTTTTTTTGAAAAAAAATATAAACATATGATACAAGTTCAAATCTTTAATAATAACATACATATAAATTAAGGAGGTTACACTATTAATTATGTTCTGCCTCTTGGTTGATGCGTGCATGTATGATATTTTTCCTCTATATTTTTATTAATAGAACAATAATAGCACTATTTTCGAAATTTCACATATAGATGCTATTGAGCTCATTAATAAGGGGACTTAAAACTATAATTTCTTCCAACTTTTTGACACAACACCTTACCATCATCATGCAGTGTAGATATAAAAATGCTTATGTCGCCAGAAGTTTTATTGGTTTGGTTAGCGGGCT
Source organism: Pontederia paniculata (assembly GCA_001647135.1). NCBI lineage: Eukaryota > Viridiplantae > Streptophyta > Magnoliopsida > Commelinales > Pontederiaceae > Pontederia > Pontederia paniculata. The sequence goes on from LTAE01000642.1 coordinate 38,557, forward strand.
TAAAATACGATGGGAAAAAAATCTTGTCTTAACACCTTACTTTCAAATTGGATTAATATTAAAGGCGTCTTATTAATTGTATTACATTTTAATAGTACTAATTAACAATGTATTTTTAGTAATAAGAGACAAATATATCTATTTAATACACATTATTTCACGTCACATAACTCTCCCTTTCTCTCTCATATCCATTTCTATGATAAACCAACATCTGCATATGTAATGAAAAAAAATATGCACACATTACGTAGCATTCAAAGAAGCTTTGGCAATCTCTCTCTCTCTCTCTCTCTCTCTCTCTATGACTTGTCACGGGGTACAGTTCACGGGGGACCCGCCCCGTGAACTTCATCCGGTGACTTGTCACGGGATGACAAGTTCTGACGGGTGCCAACCACCCGTTAGAAATTTCTGACGGGTTGTTGACGCCCGTCAGAAAATTCTGACGGGTTACACAACCCGTTAGAAAGTTTTCTGACGGGGTTGTGCCACCCGTCAGAAGACTTGCCCCGTGACTTGTCACGGGGTACAGTTCACGGGGGACCCGCCCCGTGAACTTCATCCCGTGACTTGTCACGGGATGACAAGTTCTGACGGGTGTTATTTCCGTCAGAAAATTTCTGACGGAAATAACAACCGTCAGAAATTTTCTGACGGGATATTTTTCACCCTCAGAAATTCTGACGGGTTTTATTTCCCGTCAGAATTTCTGATTGATGATTATTTCCTCAGAAATATCACTAAGTATTTCTGAGGGAATTAATTCCCTCAGAAATTTTGGTTAGAAAATCACATTTTTCTTGTAGTGTTGAAACTGTGAATATTACTTGTTTTTTTATTAATATGTTATCAATAGTTTCACTTAATATCTTGAAAAAGATTTGATGTAAAAAATTAGCTTTACTAAACTTTCCTTCATCTGTTTGATTGTGATTTGTATGTTTAGGTTACTAAAAATAAAATGATCAAATTTGATAATAACTCTAGAAGAGACATCTTTTACCGAGTACTTTGTATGGACAAAAGAGCACAAATTATGGGATTCTACTGCTCAAAAGTTTTTTGTCGATGAAGATATAATGAGAATTATTCATAAATCAAGTTGGTTGACACATATCATTAGCATGTCTATATACTGGGTTAAAGGACCGGGAGCTAATAGCCCTAAGTTCGAACTCCAAAGTAATTAATTTGGTCAGGATTTACCTTGTCGCTCCCATCCGAACATCGAGTTAGTCAAGTGCTAGTAGCGTTGGACACATGTGATTTTTTACTGAAAAAAATGATAAATATTCGTATATTACATCAAAAGATTAAAAAATAAAATTACTTTAATTGAGTAGATGATTTGATATTATCATATGCAAATTAATGATTTCAACTATGAGGAAAAAAAGCGCATAAACCTAAAATGAATGTTCATCCGCTAATGATATTTTTTTCTATTTAATTAATCATGTGAATGCATATATTGCTTGAAGAGCCTATTATTTTTCGAAAGGCTTATGAATCAATGTGTGAGAAAATTGATTTTGCATTATGAAAAAGTAGATGAAATCACCTGAATATTACTTGAGATCTTTTAAAATTATCGAAAGAACGAAGAACGATTGATTGACAGAATCGTTAATTTTTTTTATCATGAGTCTCGTTTTATATAAAAAGCATGTTTGATAATTGAAAAGACTAATAATATTTTAATCAAAATAAAACTATGGCTGATTAAACTTGAGGTAGGAAGGTTTGACCCCCCATATAAGGCAGCTTCTAAATTTAACTCCTATAACTTTAAATTATGCATCCTCCTCGAGCGTGAACAACATGCAAAATAAAAAGGTCGGCAGCACATGGAGAGTGAGAATGCAGTACATGTCCTTATGGTCGCTTACTTTGAAAAAGGCATGAAAAAATAAATCTGAAATCATAATTAAAGCTTGGCATGATACTGGATAAAGATTGAATTATCATCCCGGCGTTGGGTTTCATATTATTTATTTTTATATAATTTTGATCATGCTGTAGATCCAGACAAGAAGTTGTGGCTTGATCTAGGCAATTTCATATTGTAATCATGTAAATGATTTTGATGATAAAAAGAATTAAACATAGTTATCCCCCAAACCTAACTCGCGTGCACAACTAAAATATCACGGTGCCAAATTTAGTAATCTTTCCTTCTGGCTCTCAGGGATATTATGGAAAATTTAAAAAAAAAAGAGAGGAGAAGGGAAGAAAAATTAAAAAAAGAGGCTCTTAAGCGAACCATAACTTTAAACGGACAGCGACGTACTCGCGCCCGTATTGGGTCGAGTCCGCCCAAAGCTCATGGGCCCCACCGACAACGGAAGAGGTCCAATTATACGCCACAAACCCAACACGTCCCTCGGACTTATCCACACGATCCCACGTGCCTCAATTGCCAACGGCCGCAATACCAACCGTTCATCACTAATCTGACGACGGAATGGATCTGACGACTGGCGTGTCGACATGTGTTCCCCTGACGTAATCTTTCGTTCATATCTCAAAGTTGGCTTGCGACGATGCACCTCTAAATTTTATTCCGGAGCCACGTGTGCGCTAAACGACAAAATCTAACTACCATAAATTGAAGCCTCCGGCGACGTCTCCCAAAACTTTCAACTCTCTCTTCCCTCCTCCGTTACATTACACACACACTTCCGTCTTCCTCTTCCTCTTCCTACTCTACTCAGAGAGCTCTTACCATTAACCATGGCGTCCAACCCTGCGACCTCGCTGCCGCCGGGTTTCCGGTTCCACCCCACCGACGAGGAGCTCATCCTTCACTACCTGAGGAACCGGTCCGCTTCCCTGCCGTGCCCTGTTTCCATCATCGCCGAAGTCGACATCTATAAGTTCGACCCATGGGACCTTCCTGGTTGGTGCTCTACGTTGCATGCATGCTTGCTTTGTATGAAAAGTTATGCTTACTGCGATCGAGTCGCTTATGTGTTTCCGTGTGTAAACAGCTAAATCGATGTTTGGGGAGCGAGAGTGGTACTTCTTCAGCCCGAGGGACAGGAAGTACCCGAACGGGATCCGGCCGAACAGGGCGGCGGCGTCCGGGTACTGGAAGGCCACTGGGACGGACAAGGCCATCGTCACCAGCAACGGGAACGAGAACATTGGGGTGAAGAAGGCCCTCGTCTTCTACAAGGGGAGGCCGCCCAAGGGCGTCAAGACCGACTGGATCATGCACGAGTACCGCCTGGCACAGTCGCAGAAGAGCAACAGCTACAAGCCTCTGAAGCTTAGGGACTCCTCCATGAGGGTGAGAGATGCTTCCTCCCTCCTATATGCGCATATTGTCTCTGTTTCAGCATTTAAATGCTCGATTTTTAATCGGATGTCCTAATTTTTTTTGCTTCTGGTGTTGTTGTTTCAGCTGGACGATTGGGTTCTGTGCAGAATTTACAAGAAGAGCGGCCATCAAAACCCCTCAGGGGATGCTGAGCAGGAGGAGTACTCGAGCGTGGACGATGCCTTCAACATGCCGAACACATCAAGCAGCACGCCGGCTAACAACAACGATACTTTTCTCAAGCTGCCAAAATCCTGCTCCTTAACTGAGCTCCTGGATGCTGTGGACTGCTCCGCGATCTCGCGATTGCTGGATAACCCTCCCGACATGTTCGGACTGGAGAATTGTTCGTTGGGGTACCCCTTCGCAGACCAAGCTCTCGGCTTCTACAGCAGCAGCAGCAGCAGCAACAATAACAATGAGACTGTTTACCAAGTGCACAAGACCTTACAGACAGAGCCCCCTGTTATGGCCACAGACAACGCTCTCAAGCGCCTGAGATCTGCAGATGGCTGCTACCCCGGCAGCAGCGATCTCTTGCACCCTGCAAAAAAACCAGTGAACTCCAGGATCATGTCCAACATTACTAACAATTATGATGGCACTCAATTCAACTTCATAAGCCTCCCCTTGCTGAACCAACAATTAGTTCTAAATTCACATTTAGGAAAACAGTGAGCTGAACACAGGATGCAGAAAGGCAAAAACATAGGACCTTTTTGTACAGAACTTTGTGTGGTTAGTTAAAAGTTGTGAATTGAACCTCATAGGTGCAACGAATGGTGTGGAAAGTTGATGCCATTCGTTGCTGGGGGGAGGGAAAAAAAAAACAAGGCAAAGCAGGAATTCCTGAGCAAGATTTGTATTTGTTGAATTAATTAGATTATTACTGGGCTTGTACAGGCTTCCTATTTTGGAAATTAAATCATGGTGTTATACAATCTTCTACGTGGATCATGGATATCATATGTTTGTATTGGTTAGAAATCTATTGGAACAGTGAAACTGAGCTGACAAAAACCTCTTTGTCCAGTGCATTGCAATCTATGCAAAGTAAAGTACAATGATAGTGGCACATTCAAAGAATCTGTGGCAACCCTTATCCAGAGGACCACAAGAGACCATCAAAATTGACAGGTTCACGTCCCCTGGACAAACATGATAGTATGAAGCTTGTTCACATCATTGTTATGTCAATTTAGATGCTCATGCTGCATGAATGACGAGTTTAATTTATTCCTCTCATTAAGAGTTTTCGAAGCCAAAGTCCTTGAAGGCATCATTGTTGTCCCATCCATGAAGATATAAAAAATTATATATTGTACTTGCTTCCATCTCCATCCACTCCCCTTCAGTCATGTATGAAGATACAGATGAGAAAGGCAGCCGATAATTGGGTGCACATTGGATAAGCCACTAAAGTTTGGTGACCCATGAGCAGCTTCCTCATTGGCAACAATGATTTGTATATAACAGAACTTGAGCTTAATAGTATACTAAATTAATACCAGCAGAGAAGTTTTGAAGGAAACTAGGAGCTTCACTGATGTCAGAACTATTTCTTTTTACTAGGATACACATGATGCACTCGTTATCTCGATCAAATTGGATTAGACAAAAAAAAGTTTAGGGAGTAAGAAACAAGGAATGATAGCAAGAGACATGGTCACATAAGTCACCTCTGAGCATATTATATATTATCATGTCGCCTGCTTTACTAAGTTTACCAATTAGATCAAGATCATCATCATCATCATAATGAACTGTGTCTGTTCAGCTTGAAAAGGATGGATTCCTCTGCGTACAGCGAGTGCCACATGCCATCAACCAATCCATGTCAAGGATGCCTTTATGTAAATGGGTGATTACTTGTTTTGAACCTGACTTAATCTGATGGATGCAATGTGTGGCAAACACAAAGCATTTGTCCTATAATGGGGCAATCACCTTCAATGGAGTTGCACAAAACTGTGTGCACCGAATCATATGCCTACTTTTGTGTCACAGCTCACAAGGTATTGAAATTTCAGGGTTGATGATCCAAATGTTTTGACTCTTTGCTTCTCCTGAAAGGTGGACTGATGCCAACAAATTGAAGGTGTGATTGGAAACTCTAAATATATTATAGTGTTACTTAACTGCCAATGGGTTTATCTCATGGTATGCCTTTTTTGTGGTTTAATTATGGGCACTCTTCACTAAATTTTCTAAGCTGTGAGGATTAGAGAAGAAAGTTCCTGCATAATCCTACATGATGACAGGGATAATGGGGTGTTAAAATCAGATAAGGATAAGCTCAGTTAAGGCTGTTTGGCTGATTGGTCGTCTATTTTTCTTTTCCCCTAATGAGTAAAAGTATTGTTATGTTATCATAATGTTTTGAAGAGTTAAAATTGAGAACGAAATAAGAAAGATCACATGAGATAACTGTTGCAAATGGACGTAGTAGTATATACACAATGTTTTATGTTCATAACCCTCTGGATTGGCGATAAGTCCTTTATCATGTGTAGTGGGTAAAATATTTGTGCAACACTTTACATTAGCATACTCCTCTTCATATTGTATATAAATATTTTAGTGTGTGCCTACTATTGAGCTTATAAAAAAATGTGAGAAGGAGTAAACTACCGTAAAATAAAGCGCTGCACATTCCTTACCCCCCTCTATATATATATATTTGAAGAGCCTATTATTTTTCGAAAGGCTTATGAATCAATGTGTGAGAAAATTGANTATATATATATATATATATATATATTTATTGACGATTCATGACAATCTCTCATGAAGATATATAATATAATAATAAAATATAAAAAAATTAATTTTAAAAAAGTTTTCTATTAAGATTATAAAATTTAATTAGTATCAGACGGGATCTTCAAAAAAATTGTTAGTGAGAAAAAGAATTTTATCTGATTATTTTAAATCTATACCTACAAATAAATGAGAAGTAGAATGTGTCATTTGCATCATCTCATTCTCATCATTTTCTAAAAAGAAGAGATCGATGAATAATTTAAGCACAATCCTAAAAAACACTATACATATAAGGAGAAGCCGAAATATAATAATAAAATATAAAAAAGCATTTATTTTTTTTATTTTTTTTATCTGAAATCATAAAATTTATTTCTTGACGTATAAAGAAGATATCACAAGATATTCAAAAAGTAGTTAGTGAATTTTTTTTATTTTATTACTTAAATATTCTACATTTATATTTATAAATAGTTGATGGATGAAATGTGACATTTAAATCATCTCATTGTCATCCTATTTTAGAGAGAAGAGAGCGAGAGCCGATTCAATCATAATCATAAAAAAATCTTATATATATAAGGAGAAGTCGAAACAATCACATGGCAGTCACAAACTTAAAAAAAATAAAAGTATTTTATATCCGATAGATATTATATTGATTCTGTAGGTATTTTTTAATAAGATAAATATGTATGCATATCACTTGATTGGTTGAAAAATGCTTGATGTATATTAAATTAGTCATATTTTTCATAATATATTTAGTCTAAATTTTATTAAATTCATCGTTAGGTGCATCATTTTGTCCATTAATTTATTTCATTTTAATTTTTCAAATTCACAGTCAACATAATGTCATGTATTTTATGTTTAGGGCATTCGGCAATGGAGGAAGACCACAATAAACTAGAGTAAATTTTGAGCCAAGTAAATAAAAAAAATTAGAAATCACGATTGTGGCGGGAGCTTCACGTCCGTCAGCGCATCTTGCATATATTGGAGACTTGTCATGACCCGTGAAATGATTTTCACGACTGTGAAATCAATGACAAAGGATGGAGTTGTGACGTGCATATTTCATGCACGTGCTAAATGTCAGGAGTCGTGAAGTCAATTTCACGGTTGTGAGCGCGTCCAAGAAAGAATACATCGACAATCGTCATGGGTCGTGAAGGCATTATCACGACTGTGAACGAATCAGATGATGAACAATGGAAGATGAGAAAATTCAATAATGAACATGAGAGACAGAACATGGGCCATGACATTCTAATGAACAAAAATAAGTTAACATTCGGGTACGACCGTGACATCTGAGACATGGGCCATGAATTTTTGAAGACAAAATGTAACCTTTTGGTCACGACCGCAAACCAATTTTCACGGGCCGTGAAGCTGCGTCGCTACTAATGATTTATTTCGATTATGGCTGTGACAATCTTGTCATGAGTCTGAAAGTAATTCGAGATAAAATAAACTTTCGTCTTTAACCCATTTAACCTTATCTTTTGGAGATTCTCAAGATTAAGTTAAATTTGATAAAAACTTAAGCTTGACATGTTAATACTCTTCACACTCGATGAAACTCATTGAAAATCTATAAATAAACATTCAAGTCCTTATTTTTTAGGGTTATGCAACAAGTTTTGAACTTCATCCTTCAAGTTTGAAGAGAGCCTAACGCTAAGAAGAAGAAGAAATTATTACTGTGCATATTTTGAAGGAGACGATTGCCGAGTTGTTTAGTTCTTAGTTATTTTTCTTTGTAATTTTCTTTCTCTAATTTTGAAGGATGAAGTCATACTAAATTTTTGGATTTTATTTTTTGTGGAGTTAATTTATTGTAAGGAAAACTGGTTGACCCCTTGATTAAATTAATTTTAGTTCTTCGAATTTCTATGAGCACGAATGTCATTCTTAATATATTTCATTGATTATTTAAGAATTTGATTTTTCTAGCATTTTGGAGAGGAATAGTGAGGTCTTATTTTTATTTTAACTCCGAGATTGATCGCTAATCTTATTCGAAGCATTGCATGTCATATTTGAGTAACATCTTAGAGAGGAATATTTATGTGTGTGATCTATTATATTAACATCCTTAAGAGGAATGATCAAGTCTATTATAATCAAGATAATTGATTCATTCTGAAGAGAAAATCATATCTTAGATACATCCTAATCAACATAAAAATTTGATGAAGCTGATTTTTGATTAATCTTGTGATAAAATTGAATTTTTCTCTAGTTTATCTTATCTCATCTCGATGTAGAGTTTGTTGTCATCAATTTTTTCCTTTTTTTCTTATTTTAAAAATATCTTTTCTTAAAAACTCAATTATCTTTTACTTGTTAGTGGGGCTAAATACACAATTAATATTAATAATCATAGAAATGATACTCTACTCATCTTCTCTATTACTTGAAAGTTGATACGACTAGTGCACTTGCTAACGAAATTTAAAGTCATATTAGCACGTATCATTACTATATGAAGAAAAGGTGAATGACTATAAAAAAAAAGATAATATACAATGTTTTGAGATAAGATTGATATCAAATGGCATTCTCAAAATGTTTTGAAAGTTATTTATTTCAAAAAAGCTTTAGAAGATTCCTTTATAACTAAATATCCATATATGTATACATATCAAAGGCTCAAAGTAGAAGTCCAAGATGCACATGGCAATATCTCATGAAGTCATGTATTGCAGTATGAAAAAATATTTTAAAAATTATTTTATATGATAAATATTTTATATATTATGCGGTTAAGATAAAGCATGCATATATATTACTTGATTTTTAAATCTTACTCAATATCATCTCTAATTACATTATTATAATACATATCATTTGTGAAATAAAATAAAAATGCTATTAACGATTTGGGGCTCCCAACCGATGGTTCTAGAGCTCCAATCTGAAGCTCTATATATAAGCGCACACCACCATCGGAGTCCACCTCCACCCGCGCCATTTACCACCCATTGATGATCATCATGATTATAATGACCTATTAATAACTCCAATAGTTATCGTCATAATGACCATAATGGTCATATTCCAACATTTTCCACTTGACCGATATGGTCATGTACTTTCGCTATTCCCATTGTTCATGTAGTGCGAGCATAAACTTAATACTCTCATTGTCCGTGTAGTATTAACTTGAGATGTTATAATGAAGTTCACTTTTCCGCGAATCTTCACACTGACTCAATTGATCCCGAGTCCCATCAAACCAACATGTTTGATGAATATACCAGTTGAAATTTTCTTTGTGAGAGAATCAACCAACATATCACTTGTAGGCATGTAGGATACTGTCACTTCCATATATCTATCAATATGAAGCATCTGAACCTCTTGTCTTTCATTCCCACCCGCTTTTTACTTTCTCATCGGCCTTCCTTAGATTAACTATGGCACCCTTCGAAAGGTAAAAGCAAGGGAATCAATGACAATTCTAGATTATCATGTTAATCTTATTAGGATTTTTTGAGGCCAATAAAGATTACATATGATATATGGGAAGTTGTCACGAAAATGTACAACTTCTAAGCAGTGGTGAATGTACTTCTTCTTTATAAGTATAACACTTGTAATATGAAGAAATGTGATAATATAATAGATCATGAAAATGGATAAGAATTTAATTGCCACAGATAGAGTCCTACCTAAAAAATATATATTCACTAGGATTACACATGGTTGTCATAACTTTGTGAATTAATGGATGATTAAGTCAATGACATACTTGCCAGATCAACTAGCCATAGAGTAAGACATGGCTAGAAGCATAAAGAAGGTCGACGTCTTCAAAGTTGAAGAGACAAAAGAAGAGGCTCACGTGGTACACCATTGAAAGAGCCTTGGTCCTAAAAAGAAGCAATTCAAGGGGCCAAACGGGAAACCTTCTTGCGGAACCTGTTTCATTTGTGGAAAGTATGGCCATTTCAAGGCCAATTGTCCCACACTGAAGAAGCTAGGCCGTAATAGGGCCAAGCAGAATCAGAACAGGGGTTCGCAGAGGAAAGGACCCAATAAGTCCAAATTTGCTCGGGTCATCAAGTGTAATGCTGCGATGACGGATATAGATGGATGGTGGATCGACTCTAGAGTGACCCGCCATATTGTTAAGATCAAGGATGATTTAGTTGAATTCAAATAGCTTAAAAAGGGGGAACATGGGATCTATGGGGAACAACGCCTATCTGATGTTGAATGTGTTGGAAAATATAGGCTGGATTTGGGGACATCATAATGGTGGTTCATGATGTGCTGTATACACCAGGAATCTGGTGGAATCTCATATATGTACCCGCTCTTCTGAAGAAGAGACTTGAAGTCCGCTTTTATAAAAATCATATGACCATTGGGAAGAATGATAAAGTCATGATTATGAGAAAGTTTGTTCCTGAGCATGACTTATTTTGTCTCAATGTCATCAATGAATCAATGAAAATTACTTCTGAGTATTCTATGTGTTATGCATGTAATTATGATATATGACATGTTAGATTAGGATATCCAGAAAATTTCAAAATGGAACAAATAATCAAGATGAACTTAGTATCTAACATAATAGGTGCAAGGATATTGCCATGTGAGCATTGTTTGATCGAAAAAATGACTCGAAATTTTTTTTCGAAGAGAATAAGGTCGAATGGATTGTTAGAGTTAGTTCATTATGATATTTGTGGTTCTATGAGTGTTAGTACACATAGAAGTAAAAAATATTTCATCACATTCATTGATGATTATTCAAGATTTACTTATGTTTATCTCTTGCAAAGGAACGCCGAAGCCTTTGTTATGTTTAAAAGATATAAGACATAAGTAGAAAAGAAATTGGGTAGATGCTTAAGAACTCACAGAGGAGGAGAATACACCTCACAGAAATTTGTGACTTACTTCATTCAGGAGGTGATAAGTAGGCAAACTTTTATGCCCTATACGCCACAACAGATTAGTGTGGCAGAAAGAAATAATAGAACACTAATGAATGCAGTAAGATGTATGTTGTTCCATTCCGGTTTCCCAAAAGAATTTTGGGGCGAAGCAGTCTTGACTGCGAATTACATACAAAAATAATTCCTAATAAGTTCGTTGAATTAACGTCATTCGAAATCTGGAATGGTAAAAAACTCGAGTTAGGCCATCTCCGGAAATGGGGATGTAGAGCGCATGTATTAGTTCCAAGTCAGCTAAGGGACAAGCTAAATTTCAGGACGATCATGTGCAGGTTTGTCAGGTACAATGAAATGTCCAAAGGGTATAGGTTCTTTCATGAAGAAAAATATCTAATAGAGAGTCGAGATGCAACTTTTCTTGAGAATGAAGGAAAGAACTGCATGATGAAGAGGACACTAAGCCTCTGACTATTATCGACGATAGTCATGACTCTAAAGAAGACGGATTGGACAGGAGTCCAAGCGTGAAAGATAGAGCTATACAGTATAATGAAATATCTTTGGAGGATGTGGAGGAACCTATTATTCCCACGAGTATAACCGGCACCAAGAGGCTCCGGATGACACTCTCACACTTGGATGACTATGTTCTGTACAAGTGCGAGGCTTTGTGTTACTCTGTCGATGTTGATACAGAGGATTGTATAGATCCTATTACGTATAAGGAAGTGATGACTTCACCTGAGTCGAAATCATGGACGACCGCCATGAAAGATAAAATTGACTCAATTAATCGGAACAGAGTATGGGCACTATGGGGCTGTTTGGATTAGGAATATGAGTTAAAAGAATAGACATAAAATATGTTCACATGTATTCCAACAAGTGAACATATTCTAATTTAATTGTGTCCTAGGTTCCTTAGGTATAGAGTTAATCCAATTTTATGGAATATAGATAGTGGTTTCACGGATTTCGAGATGATTTTAAAAAATTGAGATGTTGACTAAGTTAATCCTATTCTAGAGGGTATTTGGCAAAATTTCCAGAATAACTCTATATTCCACTCTCTATTTCCAATCCAAACAGAGCCTATGTGATTTGTCGGTAGGCATGCAATCCATAGGGTGTAAATGAGTTTTCAAACGAAAGTACTGATCAAATGGTACACTTGAAAAATACAAAGCAAGATTGGTCGCCAAATGTTATACTCAGCAAGCCGGTATAGACTTTCAAGAAACCTATTCTCCGGTGGCTAAGTTTGCGTCGATTAGGACGATCTTAGCGATATTTGCATATATGAATTTGAAGTTATTTCAAATGGATGTCAAGACTTCTTTCCTCAATGGAGAATTGAGTGAAGACATATATATGTGACAATCTGAAGGTTTTGAGACATCAGGTCAGGAGAACAATGTGTATAAATTGAGAAAGTCACTTTATGACTTAAAACTGTCGTCTCGTCAGTGGTACTTGAAGTTTCATAGGACGATAATTCAATTTGAGTTTAGATCAAATAAATTGGATCATTGTGTGTACATCAAGAACAGTGGGAGCAGTTTTGTGATATTAGCAATATATGTGGATGATATCTTGCTCGCTGAGGTGATATTAACACTGTATGTGGATGATATCTTGCTCGTTGATAATTATGTCACTTTTCTCGATGAAGTGAAAATTAAGTTGAGCAAGGAATTTGAAATGAAAGACATGGAAAAAACATCATATGTACTTGGGATTCAAATTATATGAGACAGAAGCTCAATGACATTAAGCTTGAGTCAGGAATAATATATAAATAAAATACTGAAGAGGTTTGTTATGCATAATTGTAGCCCGACACCTACCCCACTTGTAATTAGAAAAATACTTAGTAAAAATTAGCGTCCCAATGTAGGGCAAAACCCTTAGAAGAACCCTATGCACAAGCGATGAGTAGCTTGATGTATGCGATGTTCTGTATGAGACCTGATTTGATTTTTGTTGTAAGCCTAGTAAGTAGATTTTAAAGTAATTCTGGTAAGACCCATTGTGAGGCCATAAAAAGAATACTTCGATATCTAAAAGGTAGTGTACATTTGAGATTGATATATCAAACATATACACTTGAAGTTGTAGGTTACTCGGATGCGAACTTCGGTGGAGATATAAATGATTGAATATTTACATCAGGTCACTTATTTATGTTGGGTGGAGCAATCATTTTCTGGGATAGCAAGAAATAATGATGTGTGGCTAGACACACACAGGAGACTGAGTACATTTCGTGTAGTATTAACTTTATACCAAAGATTGCTGATAGATTGCGATTTCCTAATTGGAAAATAATTTTGAAAATTTCTGAGATGGTTTTGAACACATGCCAACAAATGTTTCCATTTTTTTTCTATAATATAATCTTGATTGGCTAATGATATGAACGAATAATGATATAAGCAAATTCACTATTTTAAAATGAATGAATACGTATATATTTTTAATACTGAAAAAGGATAGATAATGTGTTACGTACCCGATTCGCTCAATAAAATTTTGCAGTCATACCACAAAAATGAGTTGCGACATCATATTGAGAAAACACAGCCACCGGGGAAAGCAAGAGGTATCCATAGGCATGCAGCGAAAAAGAGGCAAGAATGAGAGGTAAAAGGCAAACATTTGAGCAAAAAAATTAATAATGGTGGAGAGCAAAATGCCGACGAGCTCTGATACCAATGAAATAAAATAAAAAATGTTATTAACGATTTGAGGCTCCCAACCAATAATTTTAGAGCTCCAATACGAAGCTCTATATATGGGCGCACACTACCATCGAAGTTAACTCCATCCGCATCATTTATCACTCATTAATGATCATCATGATCATAATAGCCTATTAACTCCAACATTTATCGTCATAATGACCATAATGATCATATTCCAACAATTTGTGCATCGAACGAACTGGTACTGAGATTAGTTATGTGAATAAAATAGTTACCATTTCTTTATCACTTTTTATTATAAACATTTTGTCTACGATTGTCTATGTTAATTTAGGAGGTTTCTGGCTGAAGATTTATTACTTTTAGAATAAGAGTTGCTAATCCAATTAGATTTGTTATTCATAGAGATATTATTTTTTTTCATGTTTTGTCAAAAGTTTCAACAAATATAAAAATATTTGGTTAAAAGTTATTGTTTATGTATAACAAAAAAAACAACAAATATTTTTAAAACTCTAACCTTATCTTTTGGGCTAAAAAATTATGTGTTACCCACTCGTGCCTTTATGAGGAGAATTGTTAAATCAAGTTAATTTCATTTTCTAGACGTTGATTGGGATAATAAAGTCGATGGAGTGCACAACAAAATTTATGGACGTTTGATTTAGTTATTGCGAATAAGAGCTTTATTATACCATTATCCTTTCCAAACATCGCGTTATAGTAGTTTTTTTTTTTCAATTATCATGGTAAAAAAACAGCAAGAAGTAAATTGCCATGGGACACCAAAACCGTTAACTGGTTAGTGCAGGATTATCTGAATTGAGTCTGGCTATGTCATGTCAAGCATTGGATTCTCACAAACATGAGTCACATGATACCTGAGCAGCACCACGAGAGAAGATAAACCGAGTACGAGGTCTGTAAAAAATAAATAAACAAAAATGTACGAGGTGCGAGATGCATATACATATGGTTCTGGATCCACTGATTCCTTACCTTAGTCACAGCCATGCAAGCTAACAAGTTTGTATCAGTCTTGTCATCATTTTTTGCATGCCCTTTTAGTCCTAATGAAAACATTAAAATAAAGTTGATCCACTAGGGAAAAAAATGACATTAAATAAAACATAACTAAAGATCAGCTCATTTAGAACAATAGAATAGAGATGCTGGTAAATCTACTTGTGTTAACTTCTGATGATATAGAACTAAGTGGTGCTTGTGCCTCTACATCTTTCCCGTCTAAACTTTTTACAACTCTCAAGTGACATATAATTAACTAAACTTTCAATCACTAAAGTTTAATGAGGCATGCAACTTGTACAATAATTGCAGGAACATTGCAGTACATAGACGCATCAGCGCCAGGAAATCAATCAAAGAAGATATATCCTTAATGAAGTTTGAACTGATGAGAGACCTAATCAACTACCAATTGGCTCCACAATCCACCTAATTCTTGCCTCCACAATGGAATTAATCCCGTGGATCCATATGATGAGGGACAGGCAAAAGAATTAGTATAATAATTGTGTGGAGTGGCCCCCCAAAAGAAGAGGCCACTTAGTACTATGTTTTGTGCAAGAGAAATAGTGAGGAACACTATTCTGTCGACAGCATTTGGTCCATGCATTGCCTTGCAATATCTCAGGTCACATCATGCACCCAAGTATTGTCAACTTCTCTCCAGACCATTCACAGTCCTTGGATAAATATATATATATATATATATATATATATATATATAATCTTCCTGGAGAAAAATAAGATTACATTTTAATAATCAGATAACCAAAATTGAGCTTGAATGAATGAAAGAAAGCAAACATCTCTNAAATATATATATATATATATATATATATATATATATATAATCTTCCTGGAGAAAAATAAGATTACATTTTAATAATCAGATAACCAAAATTGAGCTTGAATGAATGAAAGAAAGCAAACATCTCTTTCTCTCTCATAAGTCCTGTGGGCTCAGTTGTGGTACGAGATGTTTCTCGCATGAGGGGTGGAGGAGAGACAGATGGGCCGATGAATAGGAGCAAAATGCTGCTGGGAATCCAAATAACAGACTGGATACTGATGTGTAAGGGAGAAGGCCCCAACCAGAATCAGACTTTTCTTCACTGTTTGAGTAGATTCAATTCTTTCCTGTGCATATATATTTTGCTAATTTCTTCCCTCGTATAAATATATCATTAAGTCGTTTACTTTTTTTCCTAAAAGGATAAATTTTTGGAGGCATGCAATGCAAGATGATTGTATCACCTAATTGAATTGTATAAGTTAATAAAAAAATCTGAATTCCAAGTATATATTTGAATATGATGAACAGGCAGTCATGCATGACATGAAATTTGAGTGGGAGTTACAGCACTTACGGGTACATACATGGCTCCGGCCAGAGCGCGCGCGCCATGGGTGTCTGTCGACTCTGAGCACATCTCATGTGAAAACTGTAAGGAAACTGTTAAACAACAACTCAGCATTACATACGATCGAAGTGGAGTCACAACTAACAACAGCTGTTGTGATTTTCATCACTTTGAACTGGAATTCAACATAATGTCAATTCCATGAATGACAACGTTCGGAAGAGAGCATTTTTTCTCCTCCCTTTTTTGTTCTGAAATATTAACTTATAAAGATGGTCACCGGAGAGTTGTGCTGTTTCACATAAATTGAATTTATTTGTGGTATACATAAAGAAAAAAGAGAAAAGGGAAGAGGAAAAAAGTACACAGTAAATTGCATACTTGTAACTCACTAAAATTATTAGTAATTTTAATTAAATTAACTACTTCATAGTAAACTTCAAGAAAAGTCTAATAATTTAAAATTTGGACCGCACACATGGATACAGAGCTGCAATGCACCTTTTTCGTCCTCTTTATTTAGATTATCAATGTTATCTGGGTGAACCAATAATCCATCACAATTCGATATAAAAATAAAAAATAAAAACTGGTCGACTTAAACAGTTTGAGTTTCGGAAGGAAGAAATTTCAAGCTCCGAAATGTTTTATTGTTGGAGAAGGTCAAATTTGTACACTTTCTGTCACGGGCTGTATTAGTCCGTAACAAAATGGTTACAATCAAAGTCTTACTTAAGATTGAAAGGGATTCGTAAGTTAGATAATTGTAAGATCATATCAACTATAATAAGATTTTTTACCTATAAATTTAAAAGGTATTTTATAAAACATTATTATAAAAACAAAATTTTGAATTTATAATGATATAAATTATAAAAAATGTTGGTTTAACTCTCATCCTATTAATAATATCTAGCTATATAATATATAGTTCTAGAAGAGTATTTTGATTCATTTAAGTTGGATTATATAACAAAAAATAGACAGCAATATGATTAACATGCAATATTATTATGCATGCATTTAGAATTAAATTTGTTTCTGAAAAAAATAGTATCAATCAATTATCTTTCTCTTAATTCTCTCTCAAAATAACATGTTGCACCGGGTTTAAATAAAATAATTATAAAAAATTGAAAAAAATATGAAACAGCAACATTATAAGATGGATATGATCTTACGATATAAAAATTAATAAATGATTTAAATCGATATGGCGTACTATCTTGACAAATTTGGTTAGGAATATTAGTAGCCTTCACATGAGGTACCTAGTTAATAATGAACTGATTATGCACTAGTTCTAAACACATAAGAGATTGTATTACTCTTTTTTTAATTACTTAATTTCTTGAAGGAATCTCTTCGTGGGTGATTACTAATTTAAAATTTAGAAAGATACTCTTTTTTATTTCTAACTTCTCTACCTTACAAGTTACATGAAAGTTATATAGAAAAGGAAATATTAAATTTGATCCTTGATGCAAACTCAGAACTTGGCCAAATCTATTACTAATTAATGAAATAATCATCCTACATTGAAAGTTGATTATTTATACTTAGATTCTTTAGTACTATGTAAAATTCAAATCACTTAACCGTACCATGTAATAGTAGCTTAATCATTCAAAAATCTCATATCTAATAATGAGTAGGAATCAGTATGGGTCCCCAAGTTACCTCCAACCTTTCTTCATTAATTCCTCATTTACACATACCATGCATTTAGAGGGCAGGCAGACAGCAGACCACAGCCGAGTGTCATGTCGACATGTTTCGGTTTTAACTAAGGATACTACGTCAACAGTTCCTCCTAAAAAAATAGACCAGTGAAGAAAAATAGTAGTGAAGGAAAATGAAAGAAGAAAAGGAAAAGGGAATCATGCTATCATGTTCTGCACTTTTAGGGAATTGACCTATTTAAGGTCTTGAACACCCCACCCAGTGGAAGATAATGGACTCAATACCTGGAAGTTGGAACATTAGTGTGGCCAGCAGTGTTAGGCATATATATATACTTTGAAACCACTGTATACAGCTATATAGAAAGGGAACTCTTCCTGTTTTTTTTTTTTTTGTTGAATAAGAAAAGTAAACTCTTTATTATCATGCCATACTATAACCTTCTATTCACTATCTCAATATAATGCTAATTATCGTGTGGTATTGTGCGAAATTACTATAATGCAATTATGTCCTATTGGATTTTGTTATTCCATCATTATTCACACCAAGAATTAAATATAGGTGTACACAAGTTTTCACTTGAAAAAAAAGGATTTTGACTTACACCTCTTCCAAATAACAAAATCTTGTGATTTTTTATTTAGGATTTATCTTTATGATATGTTGATTATTGATACATCGAAATTCTTCTTTTTTTTCCTTCAATCTAACCACAATATTCAGGATTAGTAGTGATTAAATTAAGTGTCTGGGGCAAGAGCACGGATGCCGCCAACCAAAGATATATCATTGTTTTTACATATAGGAGACGTCAAAATCACATAATAATAGAATCCTCTCCATGTCAAAGAAAAATATAATTTTATTGCTACTCAAAATTGATAAACAAAATTTGCAAATCTGAATATGTTCTTTGTTGATTTCTTCTTGGAAAATAAAACTGAATGTATTACATAATATGTTAGTGAAACGCATATGATAAATTTATTATATGTTCAACGTACGATATATAATATAATATAATATAATTACAGATCAGCTCGCTAACCTTATTTAAAATAGGATTATTTCTGCTAATACTCCTCAACTATTATTTTTTTCCGCATCTAACCATAAATTATAAATTTATCCCCCAAATTTATTTCAATTTATCAATCTAGTCCTTCCATTAAAATATATTTTAATAAATTAATTTTTAATATTTATGAAATATCATTTTCATCGTCGCCCTCATCAGGTACGCTTTGACAAATCCGAATAAGTTCATAGATTAAAATTAGTAAATTTATAATTTAGGATTATATGCGAAAAAAGCTATAGTTGAGAAATGTTAAAGAAAATAACTCTAATAATTGATATTAACCACGTGTTAACAAAGAACAAAAATAAAAGGAAACGCAAAGAAACGTTGTCGTTACATAGTTTGATGAACAAAAGTTAACCGTCGACGGTTTCCGGATGCATGGGAAATTAAGAGTGTACACATCAAAATCGTTCAAAACCCACAATTCCAATATATTTTTCTTTTAATTTGGTACGTAGAACGCAAAAAATGGCTACTACCTCTTTCATGTCCTACGAACATGGACCATTAATTATATTAATATATATATATAGTTCTATCTCTGTGTCACTTCCTAGTGGCGCAGACAACAATTAAGCCGTAGAAGCACGTCTTCCGGAGCGTGTCGACGTCCTCGCACACCCTCCTCTCGAACCGCTTGAAGAACTCCTCCGAGAGCGCGCCTCCGACGTGCGCCTCCACGATGGACGTCATCGTCGCCCTCACCAGGTTCGCTTTGGCCCTCGCGTACGTCCCCGGATTCCCCGCCAGCTCTTCCTGCTTCTCCACCGGGTGCTCCACCATCTTGTGGAATTCCAGCTGCCGGATCTCGAACCCGCCGCACTGCTCGAACGCGGCCGCCACCTCCTGCGTGCTCCTCATGTACGCCGGGATGTTGAACGTGTCGCGCGTCTCCTCATCGATAAGTCCCTGTTCGATCGCAACAGTCGTCATCAGCATGTGTTGAGAAAGCTAACATGCCTTAATGATCATGAGACAAAAAGGAAGTAGATCTTTATGTATATCTAACAAACTTGTGGCTCGAGGCACCGAAGGAAAGAGATCGGTGTCCACAAAGAGAGACATGAGCATGGCTTCCATGGAGTCGCAAACAAAAGGGAGAACGCTGGCCATTAATGACAGGAGGAAGGGGACAAGTGAGTTAGCACTGGAAATGGCCAAGGATGCGGTGGCATGCTGGTTTTAAGGGGAGAGATAGATAGATAGATAGATAGAGAGAGAGAGAGAGAGAGAGAGAGAGAGAGAGAGAATATGTATATCTAACAAACTTGTGGCTCGAGGCACCGAAGGAAAGAGATCGGTGTCCACAAAGAGAGACATGAGCATGGCTTCCATGGAGTCGCAAACAAAAGGGAGAACGCTGGCCATTAATGACAGGAGGAAGGGGACAAGTGAGTTAGCACTGGAAATGGCCAAGGATGCGGTGGCATGCTGGTTTTAAGGGGAGAGATAGATAGATAGATAGATAGAGAGAGAGAGAGAGAGAGAGAGAGAGAGAGAGAGAGAGAGAGAGAGATTGACGTTTAGTTCGATCGTGCTGTTTGGAATGATGCAGTCACAGACCTCGTCCAGTAGGTCTTGCCATGCCTGGTCCATGAAGCTCGTGAAGGGGTGCTTGGCCCTCGAGTCCGGGTCGCCTAATTGGTTGTCTGATTGCTGCGACCCCGCTCTCCCAGCCATCAGGACGAACAGCACGCCCCCCTCCACCATCTCCTCCTTCCGACACCGCAGGAAGGCTCTCAAATCCTCCTCCGACTGCTTCGCGTACGCGTCCACCACCTCCTTCCTTGCTCCGTCGATCCATGCTCTCCCCTTGTTCCATGCCGACGATTCCTTGTCCAACACCTTCTCTGGAATCTATCATTTCAAATAACATATGATACATGATTAAAAAAAACAATAAACTCGATGACAATTCTGCAAACTTTGTCCAAGTGCAACACTGTCATCATAACTGGTACTGATCATATAATTACGAGAGGAGTTTAGTATATAATATAAATTCACAACTTGCATGATAAGGCCACAGAGAAAAAGGTAAGATGTACTGGGGTCGTTATCATCTCACACCTTGGACAACCAGTGCAAGGCACTGAGGCTGACAACTACATGAAGCTTCTGTCTGGGGAACAACCGGTCGTAGAAGGAACCGGGCACTCCTGCCGCATAGTAAAGCCTCTCGGTCGACGCGCTGCAGGATGACGACGACATCAAAGACCTGAAGAGGGTGTTGAAGTCGTTCAGCGGGAGGTCGCAGAAGTAGGCCTCGAACTCCGGCGCACGACCGCCCTCCCTCTCGAACCGCTGCCTCAGGCTCTCGACCACAAGATCCATGGTCGACAGCGTGTTATGCCCCGTCGCGCAGCCGAGGTCCGCGATCCTGACGGGAGACGACTGATCGGTCGCAAACAGCTTCATGGATTTGATGGATTCCATCAGGAATGGCTTCGACAGATTAATGGCAGAAGCGGGCGCCTCGGAGTTCTTGGCGTAGCTCAAATCGTCATCTCCTCCTTGCATGCACAGAACCATGTGGAGCTCTTTCGCCCATGTCGGCGCCTCGCAGCATGAGCACTTGCTCTTGGTGGTCTGTCTAGTAGCGGAAGCATGAACTAGATTGGTGTAATCCATGGGAGAGATCTGGATATTCTTAGGGAGAAGGGTGGAAGAGCTAGCAAAAGAAGCAAGATGGGGGCAAGCAAAAGAAGGGGGACAGTGCTTAGGCTCTTTGGATAGTCCTGGACTTCTTCATGGTGCACCTGCAAATTTATAAAGGTGCATATATGTATAATGCAGAATTGTAGTGGATATGGTCCCACTGTCAAAATATATCTAGAGAAATTTAATTTGTGGCATTTTTTCCATGTAAATCATCAGGATATATATAAATATAATATAAAATTTATGTATGGGAAATTATTTTATTCTCAGCTGGTAATGTTGATCTCTTTTCCATGCATGCAGTTGACGCTTGTCTCTCTCAATTTACTGAGAGAAGGGCGTGTTTCAGAAAAAGAGGATGCATAAAAGTTCAAAGGTGAAGGTGTCGGTGAATTTTAATTGACCTCACATTTATTTGCCGACAATAATTCGATAGTCGCAATCAGATTAGGATGGATGTCTTATAAATAATATATATATATATATATATATATATATATATATATTTATATGTATATATATACATTTTTTCCTAGCCCATAATTTTCTCTTCTTTTGTTTCGTTGTTTTCTCCTTACATTTTCTAAGGAACACTATTCAATTTATTTGACTTGTGCATATTATACAATTTTTTAAAATTTGGTGCTTGTATATATGTTGGATGGAAAAATAATATATAGTGTAGGTGTTTGTTCTTATGATCATAATTGGCTGCCTTGTCTATTTGGATATGCACATGCAGGTGGAGAAAAAACTTTTGCTGTTTTTGAGATATACATCATGGAACTTGATTCCTTAAGCGCAGAGGTAGGACTGTCCCTGCAGAGGCTAAGTCCTTAGCCATAACTATCATCTTATTTACATGATCTATTACATTGTCAGTTTCCTTCATCTTGTAAGAATTATAGTTATACAAGAGAAGTTGGACATTAGTATTAGTTTTATCATCATATTTGTCCTTAAGCGCTTCCCATAGATCATGTGTTGTTTGATGATTCTCAAACACCCTGATGAGATTGTCCTCCATATGTATTAATACGAAGGCCTTTGCTTTTTTATCATTCTTCTCCCACTGCTCCTTTGCTTTCTCTTCGGCCTTCCTTTGTTCATCTGTGGCTCCCTCAGAAAGCTTGGGAGCAGTAGAGTCGATATACTCATCCAGGTTCTC
>LTAE01000642.1:62486-75664 GCA_001647135.1 Pontederia paniculata
GCTCTGATACCAATGAAGAGTTTTGAAGGGTCTGAATTCGATTGGGGCTCCCGTTCAGTGGCCATTTCCGCTCGTCCTCGAGCTCTATAAATAGGCGTTTTTCTGCTCCACTGACGTCCGCCCTTCACGCGCCGTTGCCACGTCTTCCGCGGCCTCCCATCACGCTCGCGTCGTCCCGCGAGTTCCGGGAGCGTGGAGCACGTCTTCCGGCTCCACTCCAACGAGCAAGAGTTGCTCGTTCAAAGATGACCACAAGATCATATATTAACAGCACATGCAGGTGGAGAAAAAACTTTTGCTGTTTTTGAGATATACATCATGGAACTTGATTCCGTGAAGCAAGAACCTACTATTAGCATTCAATTATCAAAACACAAGTAGTCCACAAAGTAAAATCATATTTTTTTTTTCTCTTTTTCTTTTCTTAATATCATATATAATTAGTTTGATTTACCGAGACTAAATTATTGATTGAACATACCCTTGCTTTAATAAATTAAAATCTGATTTGGTACGAAACATTCAAGTTAAAATTTGGTGCTTTAACCCCGGTAATAGAACATTAACTTTGTTAACCTAATAATAATGGTTTGATATAAGTATGGGGGTGATGTGTCAATCATTTATGTGTATGGCAATTACAGCTAACAGGGGCATGCAATTAGTGAGACACGCAAGGATAATGGTGGTGCCTTTTCAAGGTACGATTGCCGTTCTACTAGTCAGCTGTCTGAATTCTGATTGATTACAATGGTCCACTGGGTATCGCCAAATGAAGAGAGCACTGCATGCATGCATGTGAGAGGCATTTGACCACATGAGATGAAATGAAATAAGATGAGTGACACTGCCGAGCTGTTCCTCGCTCCCTACCTACCTTTTTCGACCTCTGTCTCTCTCTCCATCCCACATAACTGCTAGGCTTTGCATCTGGAGAGAGAGAGAGAGATGTGAGGGGGACCTTGTTCTGGATTCCATATGCATGCGACACCTGCCACTCTCTTCGCAGAGGCAATTCAGTAAGCGAGGGGCAGCTTTTTGTTGGCCAAAACTGGAAGCGTAGATCTCTCTCTCTCTCTCTCTCTCTCTCTCTCTCTCTCTCTCTCTCTCTCTGTTAAATAGCTTCTGCAGCCCTCCCTCTCTCTGGTCCTCCCCCTTCCCTTCCATTTCCAGTTCCCCCCAACTCACAGCCCACATGGGAGTTTATTCATGGCAGTCACTATTTGCTTTCCCTGTTGCTGCCATTGCCATATATCTCTCGTGCATGCAGCACTGCACGCCCCTTGACTCAGGAAACCCTTTCCTGTTCCTGCCAATCTTGCACTGCTGGCATGCATCCCCCTTCCCTTCCCTGGAAATAAAGGAAATACGTACAGAATCTTTTAAAATTTTCAATTTACATTGAATTTATATATTCTTTTTTTGGGTCAGCATGCAGCTAGTAGCATGTGCACATTATCACACAGCCGATGATGCACAACATTAAAGGAAATACACTCCCAAAAATATCTTTTGAGATTCAAATATCTGTAACTCTTGTTGGTAAAGTGCCATGAGAAAAAAAAAACTCATTACAACAAGTTTACAAACATTCATTAAAAACTCACTATAAGGTAGCCTGAAACAATTTTTTGCATATGGGGGCAACCGAGATCTTCCACGTCTAAATAAAAATTAGTTGGTATATGCTATATATTTTGGGATGATCAAATAACCCGATCAAAATATTTTTGGATAGAGTTGAGATACTCGGCAATATTACCTTAAATGATTTAAATTCAACAATTCGAAACTTGACCTAATTGACTAAAATTATAATACTAATAAAATAAAAAAAAATAATTATTATAAAAAATACTTAGTTTTTTTATTATTTTAATTGTTTAATCATTGATCTCATTTATTTTAATAATGAGCGTACTTATTTTTTAAAATTATTATTATTCATAAAATATCTTAAATATATGAAAAAAAATTCAGTGTAAAAACAAAATACCATAATCCAATAATCTTGTCTAAAAAGAGGCTCATAATGAAATCTCCTTTGTTGAAAAGGAAACTGTTACAACTATCATACGAGAGAAAGAGATCATAGAAGAAAACATAGGAGATTTATAAATTTCATTTTTAACTAGACTACATTTTTGGACGACGATAAAAATATTATCGACGAGAGAATTACATAAAGATTATAATAATTCGATAGGCTCCTAATTTTAATCCTAAGAAATTTATATATGCACTCTCATAATAAAAGATAAATTTTTTTCTCAAATAGACCTTTATAATAATTTCTCAAAAAATAGGATACATATCATAAAAAAAATTAAAATTTTGACTCAAAATCATAATAAACCCCAAAAAGGTTTTCAGATCTTCTGTCCTCAAATTTATATTTCGCAATATTTGCAAGCGGTGCTCATACTCGCCTACATCTTGATTTGCCATATATTAAAACTATTCCATCTGGTAAATTCCTCTATCTTCATGTCATGCTAAGCATCTTCAAGTACTTTAGTATTGCGGATGAATCTCGCTCTGATACCAGTCTGTTGCGGATATTATATGAAAGAAATAGATATCACACACAAAAGAAAAATCATAATATTTACGAGATTAATCTTAATTGGCTATGTTCTCTGGCGATGATAAAAATATTATTGATGAGAAAATTACAAAGAAAAATATAATAACTCTTACAAACTTCTAGTCATAACAATATGGAGTTTATATATACACTTCCAAAATTTTCCTGAGTTAGAACTCTACAATGGTCCTCAACGAGAACCCTCATATTAGGACAATTGGATTATGATTCAAAACATTATCATTAAATTTCTCCGTCTTGAATTGAATCCTCCAAATTAATGTTGAGAAAGTCCAAACAATATTAGAAATTGCTAGTAAGAATCGACTTTGTGGACATGTCAGTTGGTTTATTGTCTGTGTCGACTTCTTCACTTTGATAACTTTCTCATTATGAATGAAGTGATATATGATATCGATGTGTTTGATTCTCTCATGATGCACTTGATCCTTAGCTAAGAATATTGCACTTAAATTGTCATAATACATTATAGCATGATCTTGATATAGTCCAAGATCTTTAACTAGACCTTTCAACTAAATGTCTTAATTAACAACTTTTATTAGTGCCATGTACTTTGCCTATGAAGTAGACAATGTAACCAATGTTTATAGCATAACTTCAAAACTAAAATTGTTAGATGTCTTCGTTAGCAGCATAATTGAAATTAGAATAATTTGCAACCAAACATTCTTTATCAAATATGTAGATGAGGCCAATATCAGATGCTCATCTCAAAGATCGTAAGATGCACTTAAATGCTTGTTAATGCTCCTCTCCAGGGTTGCCCATGAACCTGCTGATGATATTAACATCATGTGTTATATTAGGTTTATTGATACTATAACATACATTAAACTTCTAATTGCATTGGCATTATAAACCCGAGACATGAACTCCTTTTCTGCATCAGATTGATGTGAAATAATCATTCAAAGGTTCACGTTCAAAACTGAAGGGGTGTTCAAGGATTTTGTTGTTGACATCTCGAACCTAGATAAAATCTTTTGAATATAATTTTTTTTTGAAATAAGAAAAAAATTACCTTGGTATGATCTCTATAGTTCTCCATACCCAAGATCTTTTCTACTGCACCAAAATTGTTCATACCAAACTCTGCAATGAGGAGATTATTCAAATTCTAAATGTTTAATAATTTCCTAGCATTAATAAGTGTATCATCAAAATAAAAGACCATATATAGATAGTAAAATCATCATTCACCTTCTTATGATACACGTAATGATAATATGGAGTCTTATTGAACCTTTTAGTGACCATAAATTTATCAAACCTCTTGTGTCATTTTTCGAGAGATTGCTTTAGTCCATACAATGACTTCTTAAACTTGCAAACTTTATTTTTCTTATTCTGAATGGAGAACTCCTTTGACTAGCTCATAAAGATGTCCTTTTCAAGTTCTTCATACAATAAGGCAATCTTCATATCTATTTGTTTAAGCTCCAAATTATGATATGCTACAAAGGTAACTAACACATGGATGAAACTATATCTAACAACTGTCAAGAAAATCTTGTTATAGTATACTCACTCTTCTAATTGTAGACTTTAATAACTATGTGTTCCTTATATTTAGTACCTTCAACGTCAAGAATTGCAACCTTCTTATTGAAGATTCACTTGCAACCAATGACCATTTTGACTTTTAGTAATTTGACTAGCTTCTAAATTTGATTTTTTTTTGAAGAAACTACATCTCACCACACATTGCCACAATCCGCTGTCCAAATTTCGCACATGTGATGACATCCCTATAGCTAGATGGCTTTGGGAAATCTACCTCTTTAGTTGCTTTAAATGCATAATCAATCATGGCTTGAGAGCCATATTGCTTAGGCAGATCTAACTATCTATGAAGACACCCAACAACAATTAAAGTAATCTATTTTGGTTGTTCTTCATGTTCTATCTATTCTAACTATTTAATTTGATATGATACTTTTGTGTCATCCCTTATTGAAGTTATTTCAAAGTCCACATGTTTGTTCACACTGACATCTGCTGAATTAACAACATTCACCTTCAATTGAAGCATTAAACTTCAACAAAAGATATATTTCCATTGTAAATGACCTTATGCTTTGATGGGGTCAAATTATATAACCCTTTAAACATGTGCCATATCCTATAAACACTTATTCCTTGGACCATGGATCTAGCTTCCCTTCACTGACATAATAATAGATAGAACAACAAAAAATGTTTAGAATATTATAATCAGTGTGATTTTTAGATCATATCTCAATAAGAGTTTTGAGATCAATTGTGTTAGTGAGAACCAATTCACTAAGCAACATGTCGTATTGATAGCCTCGGTCCAGAACGTTTAATTCATATCGGAATGTGAGAGCACGGATCGTGCTCTCTCCAGAAGTGTGATGTTCATAATAGAATTTGCCACACCATTCTACTGCAGTGTATCTTTGATGGTGTGATGTCTAGCAATATCTTCAACATTGTAGAACTAATCGAACTCAGATAAACATAACTTTAAACCATTATCTATATAAAGACGCTTCACTTCCTTCGGCGTTTAATTCTCCGCTAGAGCATTTCAATATTTGAAAACTTCAAATGGCTTGTTCTTGTGCTTCTTCGTGAACACACATGTCATCCTTTAGTAATCATCAATCATAGACTAGAAATATTTGAACTCACCTAAAGACGGAATATGAGATGGACCTCAATAATTAATGTGAATATAGTCGAACATAACCTTCGTTTGTGCATTAATTTGTCAAATTGAAGTTTCACTATTTGTCGAAAATACAATGCTTGCATAATTCAGTTTTAGATATCTTTTGACAACTCACAATATTGCATTTGTTGAGAATATTCGCCATTTTCTATTAATATGTCCAAACTGTATGTGCCATAAATTGGACATTTCATATTCTAATTTTAATGAACAAACTACTACAACAATACCATAGATTGTTGTCTCTTCTAGAATGTACAAAGACTTTCGCTTGACTCCTTTCTTGACTACAACATTATCTTTGGTGAGAGCCAGAATGCATCCAACAACATCCTTTAGAGTTCAAGACTTCTAGATTTAACAAATTCTTCTTTAGTTGTGGAACATGACAAACATTTGTCTACTCCATCTCTAAATTATCACGAGATTTTTTCTGAATTGAACCAGTCCCAACTATTTTGCAGGTTGCATCGTTACCATAATGACATTTTTGCCATTAATCTATTGATAAATTGAGAGTCACTCTTTTAATGGAATCATATGATAGGAACATACTGAATCAATGATCCAAATTTCCTCCAAACATCTTTGAATTCTTGACCACATGTACAACCTCAACGACCATGGCCTTTTTCTTCTTTGGACAATCTTTCTTCCGGTTCTCCGTTTCCTTACGGTGTCCTTTGGATTTGTTATTTTCTTAAATTTTATCTTGCCCTTCTTAAAATTTGGGGCATGTCTCTTTCCAATGGTGGTAATCAATCTTAAAGTTCACGAGTATGAAAATTCAATATTACTTCTTCCAGAGTTATACAATCTCTCTCAATGATCATAGATTGAATAAATTTTTAGTACGAAATAAGAAACAAAACTAACAGAATTAGGATTGCATCTTCATTCTCAGTTTTCATATCTATATTTTTTAATTCCATTAAAGAATATTCAAATTATCCAAATGAATTTTAAAAGGAGTAGATTCTTGCATGCAAAGAGCGAACAAAGTTGTTTCAACAATAACTTGTTGGTAAGAGACTTCAACATATAGAGACTCTCAAGTCACTACAACAAAATTGATCAGTTGCCACATATTTCTTCGTGGTTATAAGTATCATTATCGTGGCTAAAAATCTATAGCCATGATATTTTTCGTGGCGATCACTCGTGGCTATTGATGGCGTGACTATTGCTTAATTGGCACAAATGTTAATTTTCGTGGCTAGTGCTCAATTGTTATGAACGTTACTTTTCGTGACTATTATATATTTTCAATCGCCACAAAATAGAATTGCGACAAATAATAATTTTTTCGTGGATAATATCCACTACAATAATATTATCTATTTCAATAACCACTACAATAGAGATGAACCCCGTCGGCCCGACAAGGCACGAGGTCCGATAGCCCAGGCCCGTCCGAGATGGCACGATGAAGCCCGTTTTTTCTTTTTTTTTAATCCACGGCCGAGTCCATTATCCCATGGCTTACATACCAGAAGTTAAATATATAGGAAAATTAGGAGGAGCCATGAGTTGAACCCCAGACCTCTACATGCTAATGCAAACCACTTAACCACTAAAGCACTTAAATACTTGTGTTACATTCTTAACATTTCTTTTATTTATTGACTGCAACTACTAATATATATATATTGATTTTCAAATGCCATACAAATTTTGTTTTATAATAAATAATATTTTTACAAATGGAGGTAAATATTTTTTTATGAAAAATAAAAAATATTGTTATTATTCTACATTTTGATAAAATTTCTATTGGTCAATTTTGCGTATACAAAATTATTATTATATATTTAATATATACATTATTTTCTATAATTAAAGTACACTTTATGATAAGCTTGGATTTTTTTGAAATAAATCTGCTTTTTAGATTATTAAAATAAATAAATTAATAATTATTAAAATATATTTAGATTTTTTGTTGAATATTAATTATTTATACATTGAATATAATTAACTATGAAATTTAAATTCGTGACAATTATATACATTTGTTGTCACGAAAAAAAAATCATTGTGGTAATAACTATATATTTATTATCACGATGATAATTATTTGTAGTTATAGTTGAATTAATATCCACAAACATTGCAAACGTGACTATAAGGTATAGCTATAGCCACAAGTATACATATGTGATTATTAATTCTTGGCTATAAAACATATTTGTTGTAGTGAGTTTTGATTGTAGACTAGCCGTTTGTATCTTCATTGATGATTTTGATAATCAACTCATTCACCAAACACAATAGTATCATGGAGTGAGTCTTCACGTCTAGCGACGTCAACTCCATGGAAGTATTAGTTTATGTTGATTTGTCCTTCGAATCTTTCGTCTTTGATTTGTCTTTCGCAATCTCCATGAGCGGCATCAATACTACATGCCCACATCTTAATTTGCTAGATACCAAAATTATTCCGTCCGATAAACTTCTCGATATTCATGACATACAAAGTTATCTCTTTGTCTGATGGAAGGTCATCAATGAACTTCGCTCTAATACATTTGCTGCAGATATTAAATGAAAAAGAAAAGAGTTGACAAATAAAAAAAATACATAAACTTTATGAGATTCACCTTTAGTTCACACACAAAGAGGATTATAAATAACTCAGATAGATATATAAAACCCTAATTCTTGGGGGTTTATATATACATTTTCATAATTGAAAATATGAATTTTCTTCAGATAGGACACTGTAGTAGTCCATAGCCAGATCCTTATTTGTGAGGGGAGGGGGAGGGGGCACCTTTAATTGTGGAGTGTGTTACTGAACTTGAAGAACGTATGTGTTTCCTATTGAATAGAATTCAATGAATAAATTTTAATATTCTGGGCTTTAAACTATAGTATTATATTGTTTAATAAGAAAAATCGACATATAGAGCACCTTTCTTTACACTCGAGGTATAATGCTATTTTTATCCATTTAATTAATTGAACAATTATTTGTTAATTTATTTTATTAATGAAATAGTGAGTTTGATCACGATGATAGTCATCGAACTATCCGATAAACACAATCAAGCCCTTTTGATTATTTATTAATTTTATTATCACAATTTTTTATATTAGATAATATTTTGGAATGTCAGATATGTTTTATGAGGATATAATATTATATTTATAAGTTAGATGTCGATTTTAATAATTATATACAAGTATTTAATGAATTAAATGATAGAATATAAGTATTTAACACCATGCTTAGCGCAGGATCCTCTATACTCCTATTTACCTCATAGTTTTATTTATTTATTTGCATGAACACTATTATACAGAAAATGTATTGTTCTCTCTTGTAATTGAAAATGTTCATGTTATTTATATACTGCCCACTGGGGAATGCTGGTGGATCTAATGTAAGAAAAAAGTCTGCTCAATAACTGGTAAATGTAAACGTAATAAAAGCTACGGAAAGTTTCAATAAATGATAAAAATAATAAAATATTTAGATACTGGGAAATTGAAGTTTTGGGCTACTACAATTATGACGACCGGCCTTTCCCTTATTGCTGCTTAGGCCCAAATATAATTTTGGCAATTTAATTATATTTATTTCTCATATTTAGATTATTATCATATTATTTTTTAGTTTATCATATTATTATTTGTGTACAATCAGAATTCTGACTTTGATATTGAGAGAACACTACTTTATCATTTCGTCACTTGGTTTCTTGAAGTAGCGGGGGTTTTTCATGTTTTGTATGCTATATGATTAGTAGAAACAGTGTCAATTTTCGGAAGAATTAGTAGTAGTTTAAATATCAAAAAGAAAGAGAATAATCTTTTTTTCTAAATTGTTACAGTGGGAAGTTTAAAAATGAGTTGTAAATGAACTTAACTACATGCTAAGATGAGAAAACTAGTAATCTCATACTCAATATTCAGAGACATTATTGGAAGAGGGTTAATTTTTTTATCATTTTATACTCTCAATCGAATTAATGCTAGTAACACATAATTAATCATCAAGAAATTAATTAACAATATGAAAGCAAGTTTATAATATTATAATTACAATTATTGCACATATTATGATATTCTTCTTCATTTTAATAAAAAATATCATATATGTATATAATTTGGTTTCGTTATGTATAATTATCAAACATAATTTTTTTAATAAATAAGATTAATCTATTGTATATATTGTGCAATATTGTAATTTGCAGTGTGACCCACTCCTCTTAACATGTACATGCAGACCTGTTTAGACGGACTCGTGCTTGTAAACTCACTATACGTCAGCATATTAAATATGAGGAGTGGGCCACTATAGTTTGCAGCTTAACATGCTCCTTCCCTGCATAATTTTAAATAATCAATTGTTATAAATTTTTAATTTGATTCAGCATTTTTATCTTTTTTTCTTTTCATATCGCATCCAACACTATAAATAACTTTTCAATTAATTATCTTTATTTTCTTTTCCTAATTTTCTAATTATTCATCAATGTACCTTTTCAATTAAATAATACACGAGAATTCAAAAATCTACTCGGTCATTTGATGAACTATAAATAACTTAAAATTTTCATAATCAAATACTACCTAAATATCTTCGCAAGAATTTCACTTTTTAAGTCTCGAATTTTAAAAATCAACGGGGTTTGGACCAAAAACAAGAAACCAAAAGGTTTATTCATGAACAAGATAACTATCACTTCCCAACCCATTAGAACTTTGAATCAATGTTAAATAAGTTATTTATTTATTAACTACGTATATGTGTAGGTAACTAAATATCCATTAGATTCTTATAATTCAAAACATTATATTTTTTCAACAAATGAATTCTCTTAATAAAAAAATAAATAAAATTATCTTTTTTAAGTCATCACCAAGCCTATACATTTAATTAAGCTGAAAAAATGATCGAACATACTATGGCTGCGTTTGGTAAAACTTTTTATCAAAGTTAGCTTTCCATAAAA
Source organism: Pontederia paniculata (assembly GCA_001647135.1). NCBI lineage: Eukaryota > Viridiplantae > Streptophyta > Magnoliopsida > Commelinales > Pontederiaceae > Pontederia > Pontederia paniculata. Next base: position 72,757 of record LTAE01000642.1, read on the forward strand.
ATTGTTGTTTGATGCTATGGGAGAAAGGAAGACATTTTAACTGTGTCAAAAAATATAAAAATGAGTGTCAACAATAGTCAATTTTGAAAGAAAGTAATCGTAAAAATTTTCATCAAACACACACTACTAAAAAATAAGTTATGCTTTTATGAAAGCAATAATCTCACAACACCATCAAAGACCATCAAACGCACCCTATATAACATCCCAAAAAGCAACTCCGTGGCACCTCACTCTTGAACAAGGACAACATGATTGAACCGTAGGTGGGACCAATGTAGGAGTGCATGGGTCGGATTTGGCCCGATCTGAACTCAAATTCGATCCAACTTGATTAATTTTGTTCGAGTTTGGTTGGGTCGGATTGATGATAAATTAATTGTCGAATCCGATTCAACCCGATCTCTATTGAAAAGGGTTGACTCAGGTCGGATCATCAGTTTACCTGATTAAATTTTTGTATATTTTTTAATTTTTTTATAATATTTAATAATTAATTATATTTAAAAAACAAAGAAACATAATTTTTCAAAGATTTGTAATACTTTTAAAGGATATAAGTATAAATTTTTAATATATTTTAGTTTTAAAGTAATATAAAATTCTTATCAACAATAAATTGGTTTAAATTTAATAAAAATATATAAAAATTTGGGTCGTCGGGTTGGGTCGAGTTGATCAGGTTCAAAAATTAAAATCCGTGCCCGATCCATTGGTGATCGGGTCAGTTCGGGTCTGACTTGACCAACAATTCGACCTGACTCAATTGAAATTGGATTGGTTCGGATCATCGGGTTCATCGGGTCGATCTGACCTGATGAACACCCTTAGGTCAATGTATATAATATTCAAAAAATAAAAAATATATATTTATTATTTTAGTGAAAATAACTTCTTTATTAAAATATGAAATTGAATTAATTAAGATATTCAATTGGACTATAGTGAAAAAAAGAAACATATAATAAATATATATATTTTTTATTGAACTAACCCACATGAATTCTTATTTTTTATTTTTGCATTTGTAATCATACTTAGGACTAATGTTTCATATCAATCGAGCACTAATCAAAATAAAGGACAAACATTAATCTTAAGCTCAATATTTTGTTACCCAATACTAAAGATAAGAGACCGAATTATATAAAGTTAGGGGGACCATGGCCCCCTTACACATCACTTGGGTCCGTCACTGCTCTTGAAGATGCTACAAAATGCCTCAAATTGACAAAAACTTGATAGTGATTAGTTAACAAATAATACGTGTCGATAAACATAATAAATAAGGTATAAAGAAAATAACTACTTTAAAATGAAAGTCCAAACATCATGATAATAATAATATATCAATATAATGTCCTTCTTATTAAAACTTAAGGGTTGATGATAAAAAAGTATAACAACATAACTAGATAGGTCTTTCATGTCGCCTAAGCATGATCACCGCACATTTGAAAAAAAAATAGTTCTTTTATGTTGGACTCATCGAATCCATTCAACCGTGATCCAATGAACACGTCGGTCCAATATATGGTATAATTTCAAAGGAGAGAATAAAAATAAAGAAACAAATTTGGATCTATTTTGAATAAGAATTTAAGAAAAAAGGATAATAATAATAATAATAATAATAATAATAATAATAATAATAATAATAATAATAATAATAATAATAATAATAATAATAATATATATATATAGTTTGGGGGGCCATGGCCGTCCGTCACTGCTCTTGAAGATGCTACAAAATGCCACACACTGGAAAAAAATTGATAGTGATTAGTTAACAAATAATATGTGTCAATGAACATAATAAAAAAGGTGTAAAGAAAATAACTATTTTAAAAGTGAAAGTCCAAACATCATGATAATAATAATGTATCGGTATAATTTCATTCTTATTAAAACTTAAGGGTTCAGAATAAAAAAATATAACAACATAACTAGATAGGTCTTTCATGTCGCCTAAGCATCATCATCGCACATTTTTTAAAAATGGTTCTTTCATGTTGAACTCATCGAATCCATTCAATCGTGATCCAATGAACTCGTCGGTCCAATCTGTGATATGATTTTGAAAAAATTAATTAAAAGAATATGAAATAAAAATCTAAAACTAAATTGGTAAGTCAAGTTCGAAAATATGAGTGAGATTTAGCTATTAATTATTTTTGTTGCGCTAATTAAGGCTACCTAATTTGATTCGAATTGCGGACACTATCAACCCCAATTGGTGTATTTTCAAGATTTCGTACCCAAGAATATTGACTCTTGTAGATTAATTCATTAATATTATAGTGTAGTTTAGATTTAAGCAAGCATGTTAAAATAAAAAATGTCACTATCAATGGAAGTTAACCTTTGAAGCTTTCGCTTTGAATTAGATTAATTATAACCTAATGAAATATTATTATATCAAGGCCAATTAACAACATTAACTCACAATATAGTTTTTTTTTATGTTGTGCTGATATTAGGATTTTAGTTTAAAACTATATATGTATAGCATATTAAATTTATGAATAATTTTTTTGCTCATGTTTTACTAATTTGTTGCTTAAGTTTACTTTATATCATGATCAATCATCAACTTTATCTTTTTTCTTGTTGAATCTAGGATCCCGAGATTGTTTTGAATGATCACAAATTTGTAAGTGAACTCAGTCTATACTAATGAACTTGTTTGAGCTGATTTCTGTAACAGAACATAGACAAGTTCAGAACAGTGGTCGACCTGAACTAAAGGAATGGACGACCACTGCACACATAATATATATCATGATGAACCATATGTGTGCAGTGGGCGTTCTAAGGATATAAGCGGTCGACCAGTCCAAGGAGGAGGAGGTCACACAAACAGCAGTATATATGGAGGAGGAGGCATATACGGTCGACCCATGATATA